>OLKM01003432.1:0-36628 GCA_900291075.1 Melanogrammus aeglefinus | reverse complement strand
CTCATAACGAGCCTGAGGAGTGCAACAGAAACGGTCGACTCCGATGCCATCGCCGTATTGCTGCAGCCACATCAGGCAAAAGGACTGCAAACTGATAGTATTGAATTGCCGTACTGGCTGAGAAGCTTTCCATGTTCATACTTTCCAGTTAGGCCCACAATCTAAATAATCATTTTTTTGTACTACGTCGTTAATAATATTTGCAATTTCTGAGAATCACCTGATTGGAATTTTCCAGTAAGGTGGCCCAATAGCTAATCATGCCAAATTAAGAAGACAAATAAACATTTCAAATATAATCACCGCGGTGAAGAATTGGATATATGTAGTTCACGTTTCTGAATATATTACTCTGAGATAGAATCTAACGTGTTTCAGTGATATTTGAAATACCTGTGACCAGCACCTGTGATCTACAGTGGGCGAAAAAAAGTATTAGTCAGGTCCACCACCATTTGTGCAAGTTCTCCACTTAAAAAGACAGGAGTTAGGTCCTGTAATTTTTCACATAGTACAAAATGATAATAAAAAAAAATCAGAAAATCAACATTGTCTGATTTTTTAAGAATTTATTGCAAATGATGGTGAAATAAGTATTATGGTCACCTCAAACCAAGCAAGATTTCTGCTTCCACAGACCGTAACTTCCTTCTTAAGAGCGCTCCTCTGTCCTCCACTCGCATAACCTGTATTAAAGGCACCTGTTTGAACTCCCTTATTCAGTAATAAAAGCGACGACCTGTTCCCACAACCAACAGTCACACTCCACACGGGCCCAGCGAGTGGCCATATACCAAAGAGGCTGGCAAAGGACACCAGATAAACACGGAGAGGTAGACCGCACCAGGACTGGAAGTCGAATTCTGCAAGTAGGTAAGCACCGCTGGTGTGAAGAGAGCGAGCTGGGGAAGCAATTTATTAGCGAAATGGAAGACACACTGATATGCGCGCCGCGCGGATCTGGGCCCACGCAAGATCCTCACCCTGTGGGGTCAAAATTATCTCCACACACCCACACGGTGAACACAAAACCCAGGCAACCTCACACGGGGGGACCTAGGTGACGACCTCCAAGAGGCTAAGATAACAACAGGCTCTACCATCACTATACAAACTACCGCCGCAGGAGGTCCTCAAAATCCTGCAAGTGCCAGACGTGTCCCCCTGCATAGCCCAGTGTCATGTCCGGGCCCGTTTGAAGTTTTGCCTAGAGAGATGTGGATGATCCAAAAAAGACAGGATTGGGACCGAATCGTCATATTGGTCAACTGTGAAACCGAAATAATAGAAATTTTTGGTAAAACTGCAACTCGTCGGTTTGGGAGGATAAGAGAATGCCTCTGTTATTGTTGTCCTCTCCAAAGATTGCCATACCTCAGTGAAGCCAGTGGTGGTGATCGCGAAACTATGCTTGGGCTGAAGCCGTAAGGGGCCAGACGTCTGATAATTTCCGTGTGAATCGAATAAGAAGGAAATGGGGCCATTGGATCGTTTGAGATTTTGAAGTGAAGCAAGGGCACTGAAGATGAAATAGTGGCTGGGTCTCTCCAGCAGTGACAATGAACTAATATATCACAACACGTTGAGGTCCAGACAGCTAGGACCCCCTCTGGACGAACGAGAAGGAGAATGGCTTCGTAAGAAGCATTTCAAGTCCTGGAGCGGCGGCGTCTCCAGATATCCAACCCCATAGAAAACGCGGGGAGGAGTTGAAGAGTCTTGTTGCCCAGCGAAGGCCCGATAAAGCATCACTGCTCTAGAGGAGATCTGCCTATGGAGGAAGGGCAAAATACCAGCAGCGTGTGGTGTGAAAACCGTGGTAAAGACTACAGAAAACGTATTGAACGCTCATGTCAATATGCCCAACACGAGAAAGGGCAGGTCAACAAAAGTATGGAGATGACCTTTTGTTATTGCACCAAATACTATTTCGACCATAATTTGCAAAGAAATTCTTTAAAAAATCAACAGGTGATTGAGTCAGATTTTTTTTTTTCATTTTGTCTCTCATACTGAGGAACCTATGATGAAAATGACCAGCTCTCTCCATCTTTTAAGTGGGAAATTGCACCAATTGGTGGCTGACTAAATAAATTGCCCCCACTCGTACATAAGAAGAGAGACCTGCAATTGAAATTCAACCCGGTCCGCGTTGGACATCGGGTAGGTGCATGACAGTGGTACCGAACTTTCAATAGCCGCAAGGCTTTTATTTGATTCTATCACTGAACCTTTCTAACAAATACATCCTGCTCAGCAAGACGGGGATTACTATAAAAAATGTATATTTAAAACCGTTTATTGAATATTACCGTAGCGCCACATGTTACCAGGCAATCGATGATGCGATCATTCTTCCCTGCGGGTGGCGTATGCCCGCACACACATTGTTGATATATGTATGCTTTAACTTCGTTCTATGTGGCTTTTAGTTAATGATCGGGCTAATAAAATAAGAACCATCGTTCTATATCGCCTGACAACAGGGGACCATCAGAAGTGGTTGGACATGGATGCGGAAAACGCAACTCAAAATCGGGGACGGCGGCTCGGACGGGCCGATGACGTGCGGGTTTCGGGTATCAATTGTTGTAAACAAAAAACATTTGCTGTCGGGTGGAATATGATATTTAGGCACGGGTAACGGACTGACATTTACACAGCTCCGCCGCGCATCTCTAGTCTAGGGGTGCGGTGCGCCAGCCCCGAGCTTTCTCCAGGAACCAAGAACGGCCTGTGCGGTGCACGAACGGGAATTCTTAACCCTCCCACTCGGTTTACCACAGGAACCTTGAGTAGGGAGACGATGAAGATCGCCTGGGTGCCAAAGCGGCGAGCCGGGACGACCGCTTGCAGTGTTCAAAAAGGCCGTCACCAATGTCCGCAGAGGCAGTCTTCGTGTCCACTGCCATAACAACGCAGCGCGCCTGGACAATTACTTAAGCCACAAGTCTTTTCGCACCGACCGCGAACCCAGCCGGGTTCAGGCAAGGAAGTGTTAAAACTAAATAGAAGAAATGAAGCAGTGCCCCCCAAAAGTCTCTTTCGTCCCGAGGTCGATGCGCCGAGAGGAGGTAAGTAAGATCCTCCATGAAATTACGTCCCCGGGTAAGGTACAATGCAATTAGTCGGATGGGTAGGCGGAGTTCGATTCTCCACAATTAATATAGAATCGAGTTTTGGCGGATTCTTTGTGGAGTTTCCCCATTAGTCTATGAGTTTGTGAGAGAGACGCGCAGTGCGCGAATGTCAGTCCCTGCCCCAGAGCATGTCAACGCGCCCCGCGACTGTGTGTGTGGTCACCTAATCACAAACAGTGCGAGCGAGAATGGCATAGAGAGGACAGCCGCCGTTACCGATAAAAGGTAAAGACGAGTCTCTGAGAGACAATCACTTTGGATTCGAAGAAGCGGACGAGGCAGCAAGGCCCACATAATGTGCTTAGAATGTTATGATCTGCACCCCCCCGTGGAAAACGACAAACTTGTTAATCAATCCAAGGCCCCGCCACACTAACCCGGTAAATCTACCAATACGCATACAATATTATCCGTTAAACCCGTCGTCCACACTCATATATATCTAGAGAACCCACACCAACCCACCACGACTGCCCGGAACACAATCGCTGAGGTGGATAAATGTGCACAAGCTGGGTTGTGGTTGTAGTGTGGGCACGGGTAGACGAAAGCCTTCAGAAATGACGACTATTGTTGCCATGAAACACGTGCCACCGCGCGCTACCTAGAAGCTGCGCTCGGAGTGACCGAGACCGCTCAGACAAAGGAAAATGGCAGGTGAAATGCCAAAATGAGACTCCTCTACACTTACAATTTTATCTCCAGAGTAGCTACTCCGATCAAATTGGTTCAAACAATATTTCGGCGTGCTCCATAACGCCGGAGGCAAGTGCGGTACTTCAGTTCTTTCAACGCAGCGGTGGCCGATTTTGCGAGAAACACAAGCCATTGAGATTCGTTGCATCTCTCTGGTCCCTCCTGCCAAGCTC
The DNA here is from genome assembly GCA_900291075.1 of Melanogrammus aeglefinus. Lineage (NCBI taxonomy): Eukaryota > Metazoa > Chordata > Actinopteri > Gadiformes > Gadidae > Melanogrammus > Melanogrammus aeglefinus. The sequence goes on along the minus strand of OLKM01003432.1, from coordinate 32,619 downwards.
TAACTGCTGGAGCTCCTCCCTCCGAACCGTCAGTTTATGCTCGATCATGTGATTCAGTTACATTGATAGGAAGACGAAACCACAGGTCCGATTCCGAGGGACTAAACATTAATGCGATAACAACAAAGTACATATATAGCATCAACATCTACTCACGAGCATACCATGTATTGTTATGCTTCAAATCTCATTGTAATTGCGCTGGTAGGCCAAGAAAGGTAGCTGTATCCATAGGCGTTGATTCAGCCGGGGACGCGTCCCCACCCAGATTTTGTCGTTCGTTTAGATTTTCGTCAATTTGTACCCACCACCTTTGTAAAGGAAAAAAAAAAAAAAAGTTGAATTAATATCGATTATTAACAACGGGTCTTCTCATTGGCGGTGGAACACTCCGTTCCATTGCATGGGCTCTTCACAACACATCCGGCGGTGAATATTGGTTCAATTCACCGCGTTGCCAAGTATACATTGACCGCGTCGTCATGGAAAACAGGACTTTTGCCTATAATGACGTCCTTGGCATCACTCCTCAAGTAGTTGGTAACTTCAAGCGTCTTCGGTTGCTTAACGACGTGCAACGTCCTTGGCGGACTATTTCTCTGCTAATCAACACACTACGAATGCTGGCAACAAATAAATTGTAAAAAGACACCATGTGAAGTAATTTTTTTCGTTTTGGCACGTAGCCATGTAATAAACGGGATAATGTATAGAACATTGCCGGTCATTATCAAAATTAAGCCCCTTCACAGTGGGAAGCAAGACACCTTCGCTGCGTGTCGGGGTCCTGTTCGCCCTGATGGGGCATATTTTCCCGATAATGACCGGCATTCTATACATTATCCCTTACTTATTACACGGCTCATCCCAATGCTGTAGACTGCTCCATTCACTTGCATGGCCCTTCCTAACGTTCAGCTGTCAATCATTTTTGTTTATTATACGGCTCTTCTCAATACAGTGGAATGCTCACGTCCACCATATTGACCGCTGTCAAGGAAAGAGGTTTTTTTTGCCTCCGATTCACGTCATCTGTATCACTCTGCAGTCCAGTAATTTATCAACCCCATCGTATTCGGTTGCAAAGCGTCGTCAACAACTTTGGCGGAACTTATTTCTCCTGCTGATCAACGCTACAAAATGAAAAACAAATACATTGGAAAAAATACACACTATGTGAAGTTAATTTTTTCGATTTGGTAAGTAGCCATTACTAATAATACCAATACTCTTTGGCTGGGATGATGAGGCATCAGACAATCAAGTCATTTTTAGCCTGAATACGTAGGTAAAAAGCACCAGAGCGCAGATTGCTAGTACCATGTATCAGAACGATAACCTGTTGAACTAAATGGATGTGGTTAGACTACACCACGGGATGCATCTTGCAGACCACCGCCACATAAATGAAGGTAGAGACGCAATATTTATTGCCTAAGATTTTGCTGGTGCTGTGGCGAGGTCTTTTTGTGTTTTTTGTATTCAAGGTGGGGTCAGTCTCTTGTTGACAGACTTTGTCATCCTTGCTTTGCTTGAATTTCTGGAATAATTGTGGGGAGTGCATGCGTTTGTCAGAATGCCTGATGTAGGCTATTTTGATGGAATGCCGGTTGTTGTGAATCACATCAACAGCCAGCTCATGATGTGATACAGCGTTCAGCTGTGCAACAAATATTTTTTTTTTTTTCAATCTTGACAACTTTTTTAGTGCTGTATGTAGCCACACGTTTGGCTCTTCTGAACTTAAACACAGTTAATTTCCTTTCCTAGCTCCTGATGTTTATGTTGTTAGCTTAGCCATATCATGTTACGTTGTCAACATTGGATACATGGAGCAGAACATAGTGGGTCATCATATGTCCGATGCTTTTTGGAAACGTTTTCTTCATAAAACGTACCAGACAGATTTTGTATACATTTTATTCCTTAGTAATTAGCTACATGGGTAAGCCGTCTTTCAGAACCTTTCATTACCGGCACTAAAGAGAGAAAAAAAAAGAGTGCATCCTCATTGTACCCAGCACTTCTGATAATGTACTTCCGAATGCATCTCTGTCCCCAGCACATTTCAAACCAAACTGACGCCCATGGCTGTATCAGCCAAGCAAGATAGCAAACTGATTGCAACTGGAATTCGTTAGCATAAGCTGCTAGAGCTAGTAACCTGGTCATCAGTATTATATACTGACGTTTTGAAGTGATGAATTGTACTACAATAACGCTATTTTTTTGCATTTTAAGAGTGTACAAGAAGAGAGCCCATGGCTCTGGGGACGATTATGTCCCAGGTCCTAGCAGCACAGGACATGGGATATGTAGGGTCAGCGGACGTCCTCCCAGAGCTCTATATATAATAGTATATAATATAATCATATACATAATATCACGGCCAAAAGCGCTGTGCGCCTCCGGATGGCCGTAGCGCGGGGAGCTATCGTAGGGATTGGGCTTCTCGGGGTTTGTTTACCGGCGTTGCTATGGTTTCCGGTCTTGTGTGTTCCAACGGTTTATTATGTAGGCCAATCTAATGAATCTGTCTAAACGCTACTTCATTCACTGCCTCTTCCGTGGTCATTACAATATTATGAATAGACTGTGTTGGGGTCCCGACGTCTCCCTCTTCCACCAAAGGTTAAAGACAAGGCAATGGTGGTGATCTTGTTGTGGCGCGACAAATTCGACAAAACTTGCGACAGATTAAGATGTGACCATAACTAACATAAAACGAACCATGGGCCAATGCAAGACATCCTACAGAACCGTAATTGAAACGGTTACATCGTAGAACCGTAGCGTAACGGTTATCGTGCTTATGCCTAGTAAAAAAACATACCAGCCGACACCTTACATATTCACAATATACCATGGAGAGATAACACTATTCCTTACCCGTCTATAAGAAATGTAGCCATCTCAGCGTCCGATTTTAAGTTTCTCAGGTCACACAACTCTCTCTCAAACGATCATAAGCCACGCCAATGTTTACTTTGGTTTTTTTTCGAGCTCTCTCCGCCTCCCTTTTAGTAGCCGTCCTTTCAACAAGTTTCTTTCCTCCTTTTTTCGCTGTCTTAGCGGTGTTGGTTGTTGGTTGTCTGCCGTAGTAGTGCAAAACTGTAAGACTGCTAGGCTTGTGAACGCTCACGCAGGGACGCACCAACGTCGTTGCCAAGGTGACCGGCGGTCCCACAGCCAATAGGAACGGAGTGTACATGAGCAGTGGCAATTTTTTGGGGGGGGGCACACAGAGGAAGGGCAAAGTGATGAGCAGATATTCTCAGAGCACTTCATCTACATATAGCTGACACTGGCTATATGACATTTTTGCCAAAAAGTTGAGTAAAAAAAAATCACCCACCCTAGTATTAAGTGAAGGATAAAAAACCAGACAGACGGCAGTTCAAACCGTAACTTGGAGCGGCGTTTCTGGACAAGACCGGGTCGAAAATGATTAACCAGCTGATTAACTGTAAATATCAGCTGATCACGCGCCTGTAATCCAAAAACAGAGAGGCGTGGCGGAGTTGCATAACCATGACAACTGTTCATCAAAAAAATTTCAGTGTGGAACGTGGATGCAAAACATTCCGAAAACAATATGAAAACGAATGTGGTTGGAGATCATTTTCATTGTCCATTCATTTTATTCATTGAAATTTTTATAGAAATTACGGAACAGCTGGATACATATTTTTTCTGTACATTATTTTCAATTTGAACATTTTCTATTTTTTTATTTAAACAGTTCATGTACTGTGTAGTTTAAGAATTTTGAAAACTCAGTTACCCTGTGTTTTTTTTTTGAAATGCCGAATAAATTCATTTTATTTTCAAACTCAAAAAGAATCGTTTGAAGAATCGTGATTTCAATCTTGACCAAAAAATAATATAAAAAAATAAAAAAAAAATAATAAAAAAAATCAGGATTCTCATTTTTTCCCCGAAATTGAAGCAGCCCTATCCCCCGGGACGTCGTTAATTTTGAATCTGTCCATAGCCTAGATTTGAGGGGACAACCCCTCCCTCCAGGCTGCCCCCACAGCCAGGGCTCCTAATATTAGTTAATAGCACAAGCCATGGCCCTATGAACAGACGTAGGAGGAGACCCACTCAGAGGAGGACTTCCTTCCTCTCTCCCATTGCACCCCATGTTATTTATCGGCCGCCAACACTTTAGGGGAAATTAATGGTAGTCAATGGAGGCTGATGGAGGAACGTCCTCCCTGAAGTAATTTTCAATAGGCGATAGGGGGTGCTAAAATCCCTTTACCCGTATATCCGGTGCACAGCGCAGACAGCGCACATTTTTATCATTTGTTTTCAAAAAAACTCTTGGCATCTCACGATTCCAATTCCGAGTATAACAATTCGATTCTAAAGCGATTATCGATGCATGCCGATACATTTCCATTCGTGATTTTCAAAAATATATACATCTGAGTTTGCTACTCAGTTTGCTTATCACTTGCTACTTTTGTGATGATCATTAAAGACATCAGATGAATTAACTTATGCAACATTTTATTAGAGAAAGCTTTTGTCACAAATATGACTTTCTATGAACAATGCATTTTATTGCATGATTGCGCGTCTCCATTTGTTGTGTATTTTCAAAATCTGCTGGCGTTTCGCAAATTCCCATACCCAACCTTTAAGTACATTTGAAGCCAAGTACTTTAATTCAAGTCGACGTTTAAAGGGAGTACTTCCACTTTTACTGGAGTAATATTTTACACTAGGTATCACAACTTTTACTCAAGTACATGGTCTGAGTACTTCGTCCACCACTGGCCCAACCACTGGGTGCTACTTACCTCCATATTCGGTTCAGCCAGTCAGGAGTTCTAAATGTGCAATGGTTGTACCGAGTTTGGTTTTTCCCTAACCGAGTTGAAAAGAACAAGATACTGTCCCTAGGAGATAAAGAGTTACGAGCTCCAGTCCGTGGCAAGACATGCAGACGCCAAGATTGACATGCTGACTAGGCTGACAGCGTAGCCTGCGGTTCTGCCCAAATCTAGCTTTGTGCATGATCAGCCACCAGCTTGGTGATTGGCTCCATTAAAATCGGATCGGAAACAGAAAGAAATGTAATGCTCTCCAGCCCCTGCTGCAGAGGCGAATTCAAATCGCCGGCCAGAACGGGCCGGGGGTACCCAGTCTAATACCGTAGCCCATCTCAACTATGACCGCATTTCATATTATCGCATCGTTTGCTGTGTTATCAACATTATCTAAGATGACTTAATAGTGCGGGATATTCAATATCAATGTATCATTCATTATCTATTCTGAGTTAATATTCTGGGCAGGTGTGTTTGAGCACAATATATATCATACTAAACTTTGGTGAAACGGTCGCCGACCGTCTTCTCTGGGCCAAATATCCCGCTGCTGCGGGATTTCCTTTGATATGCGCGTTGAGAGGCGGAGAGGCCGAATCAGCTGTTTCTAAGTATACCCGCGCACCACTGGCATGAATGCGTGCTTGTCTTCTGTGTGCGTGTTCGTGTGCGTGTTGTAAACAAGGATGTCAGGGAGAAAGAGCTCTATGATGAGATGAATGGAATGATATTTCTATAAAAAACTGGCAAAAAAGAAGAAGCGGAATTAATTTGTGGCACTCGGTGTTGATTCTGTGGGACTATGCCACACATTGTCTACATTCTATGTATGGGAAGCACTGCCTGTCTATGAGCGTTATAATTAAGCGATTTGTATGAAATCCACCACACACCTTAGCGTTGTACTACAGGTGTCGGAAAAGCCATCCCTCAATCGGAATTGGACATTAAACATGTCACTGCACAGATGCAGCGTCAACATCCACACACATTGTGGCGTTAAACTGTAAGTGTCCAAAAAGCTCAACTTTCTCGCGGACATCGCAGTCCACGCTGCCTAGACAGTGTTCCACAGGTCTACACACATCGCCCAGACAGAGCTCCACACAAACCGTGCTGCCGGTGCCCCATGGTCTTGACTCCAGCCTAACTCACAAAGGCCACTCGGACATCAGGCATGAACTCGTTGCGTTCAGCAAAGGGGAATGTTCACATCGTATTTTGGAAGAATTTACCCCTTTTCTGGGGTGGGACTTATTTCAGTTTCGGTGATATAGTTTGTATTGATTGCTATGTTGACGAATCCATATGAGAACAAATGACTAGCCTGGCTCCGCCCACCTAAGTACTTCCCGCTCAATTTAAAAACTTCCCTTCAGTACTAACGTCTGGGTATGAGGTAGGTATGTTAGTGGGTTTTCTCCATCCAAATTGTGTGCGTCCAATCAGCGGAACAGAGGGGAGTGGCTGAGAACAATAACGTTTAAATCAGGCTTTCGTTTGACCGGACATCTTCACGCACAGTGTTTGGTTTGTTTTACAGCCCTGCACGCGACGTGATTCCCGGCCAAACGTTAGCAATGGTTATGGCAGATCCAGAGTGGCACTGGGCAGATCCAATAGTTTTAAACTTCAAGTGATTTAACGTTCGTCAATTGAGTGGGTCCAGACTCTCTGTGCAAATGAAGTGAAGTACAAGAGTCTGGTAGGACCAGGCTAACAAATCCCTTTGACAACGAAAAATGTTTTTGGGTTCACTAAATCTTTAAAGGTTGGGCATTATTTTTCTGTCACGGGACACCAATGCCTTTAAACATTTATCGTGAATGTACTACAAAATCCAACATTGATGACAACTCTCAAACAGATTTTTTCAGGTTTCCTTGACAACTCCAAAACAATAGGCTCAACCCCCACTGAGGAATATGTTCATTTCAGCTTATTATATTGATCAAACCATAGTGCTATTATCAATAAACCACTCCTATCTTCTCACTGCTTGTAACTGTGGTGTAAGCCAGAATGCCCCCCCCCATCGTGGTTTACTAGACATCTGGAAGTAAAGGCCTTGATGAGAAGACATGACCAGAGGTCCACAAGGCCGAGGAGTGACAGCAGAGGTTTCCTCACCGTTGGCGGCGGTCAGAAAGCACTTGTTGCTGCCGCGGGCCTTGTTTGTAAGGTCCTCCGTGATGTCCATGTGGGTGTGGATCTCCTCACGCATCTCCTCCAGTGCCGCGTACAGGTCTGCCTCCCAGAACTGCTTGTCCAGGCTGTCAATCAACTCGGCTAGCTGCACCTGCACAGCGTGGGCGTCAATGTGCAGAGGACGAGGAACACAGAAGAGCAACGGATGAGAACAAGGATGAGAACCAGGGAGAAAGTAATGGAAAAATAATTCAGCGGATTAAATCCTGATTTACATTCACTGTCTATCGGGTGAGCAGACACGACGAGACCATGAACCTGCGAACGTTTAAATGTTAATCTGACGGATGTCGAGCATAATGAAAGACACTAACTGGAAAATCAGAACCACTGGTGCCAAGGGGTGCATATGAAAAAAGGACCCCAACTGAACCAACCTGAAGGAATGCATTTAGGATCAAGAAGCCCATCAGAAAGAACAGACTCATAAGAATGAAAGACCAGAGGCGAAGCGAAAGCTGTGTTTACCTTGGTGCTGTAGTACCACATCGTCTTGTCTTCCTTGTCACCATCCTCCTCGCTATCCAACATGCAGATGAGGAGGAAAGAGGAAACAAGGAGAGAGGAGACAGAAGGGAAGATAGATAGGGGAGGATTAAAGAGGTAGCAGGGAAAGATATGAAGAATAAAACAGCAGATGGAGGGAATGTAGAAATGGAAGAGACATGAAAAAAAGATTAACATTAATAACACACATTTAAACCATAAAACTTCCAAATCCTTTCATTCATTATTGAAAGTGTACAGCAGAGCTGTGTGATAAATCCAAAAAAAAATAATATTGACTTGATGAAACAGCCAAACTGAACCCTTCAATTTATTACCCCACTTGCCATCGTGAGACTAAAGTGTGCCAGGGTAATCACAATGAGAGTAGCATAACAATAATCCCATATGTATAAACATATGGCTTCCATTAATGAAATTAAATCCCGTAAATGCATCTTTTGACTGCATTCTAAAACGAATAAGTCTTATCAGCACAGATTTAAAGAAATATAATGGGGCAACAGGGTAGGCTATGCTTAGACATGCCAGTGGAAGACTTAACAAAATAGGATATTTGGAATAGACTCTGAGAATTAGTCCCCAAGTTGAAAATATGCAGTTTCTGATTCCGGGTTCCTTCCAAATAGTATTTTGAAATATACCTGGCTCATTTGAAAAACCTTCATATGACATCTGGATAAACAACAATGTCATAGGTAGAAAGGTAGTTCATATATAAACAGGCACAAGCCTTGTGATCCCGTTGTTAAACATTTGGGTTTTCCTTCACTTTCATAACAACAATGTCAGTCAAGCATGGCTAGTGGTTCCCCCGAACGTCCACTAGATTTCATGACAGTACTGTAATAATGTTTTATCATACAGTTTCATGGCCATGTATATTATATTAAAGGGTTTCTTGATCTTACAAAAGGAGACATATATGCAAGGCTGTGAAGATAATAGGAATGACTTGTGGTTAATAACAGACATCATATTGCATGATTGATGGTAAAAAGAGGAAAAACAGAACAGCACTCTTTCTTCTGGACTGGTCTTACCTGTGCTGGTCTGACTCCGGCAGATTAAGAGGAAACCAAGAGCCATCGAGGCACACAACTAAACCCCTGAATCCACAGACGCTATACACAATTGTTAGCCAAGCAATTTAAAGAAACAAGTAAGAGCTCCTTGAGATTCTAATGCAACGTTTGTAACAGAGACCAGAGTGTAAACCAAGAGCGACACTAGATCTTACACAACGATGCGGCGGTTAAGGAACCAGTACTTCCGGCGGTGGCGGTCGAAGCCCATGGGCAGCTGGCGGATGTATGGCCGATTCCTCTGCACCTCGGGCACGCAGTCCACCACGCCGGCCACCTTGTGCGCCACGCACACCTCGCACTGCCACTCGTCCTCCGGCACCTCCTGAAGCGGCGGCTTGACGCACTCCAGGTGGTACACGGCCGAGCAGGTCTCGCAGCACAGCAGGTCGCCCAGCCGGTGGCACACACGGCAGTGGTCGTCGTACGCCACTACACCCTCCGACATCAGCTCCTCGCGCGCGATGTTGGTGGCCAGGAACTGGTCCACCAGGAACTGCAGCACCTGCACCTTGCTCTCTAGCGGCTCGTATGGGTACTCCTCACTCTCCTGGCAGGGCAGCACGTGGCGGTACTCCCCATCGCTCTCGCAGTATGCCCGCACCAACCTCGGGCCACGTCATGCCGTCCACAAAGTACAGTGTGGAGTGCACCGAGTCCTTGAGGTCGGCGGGGCCGAAGGTGGTGCTGGAAGTGTCCTCCTCGCGCAGGATGGCCTTCAGCAGCGAGGAGTGCGTCTCCGCCAGCAGCGTGCACTGCTCCTGGCCCGCCAGCGCCGCCGCAAAGTCCTCGAAGCGGAACGGCGAGAGGCGCAGCACCGAGCCAAAGTGGCGCAGCACCTCGTAGACGGCAGCAACGTCCAGGAGGCGCGCAGCCGGGATGAGAAGGTCCTCGGAGGACTTGGGTAGCTCCAGGGGGGGGACGTCCTTGGCCTCCAGGATGGGGGAGCGGGGACGCGGTGCCCGGCTCCTTCTCCGACCTGAGAGTAAACCAGATTTAGGCGATGTCTCTCTGCTCTTCTCTGGGTAACGCACATGCAGCGGGGTGTGAATGCATGGCCAATGAACCTTTTGAACCTGGTTGATTGATCAGCCTTTACAATTGTTTTGGGGGATCATATAAGCATTGTTGAGCTTAGGCATGATAGAAGCTTACCTAGGTTTCAGAAAGGTAAGTAAAAGTTATGGGTTGTTTACTTCGTCAGTCTTGCAAGTAGTCTGCAAAGGCTAGAAAAAAGTATGCATTCTTCCTATAATAAATACATTCATTTATTTGACTGAGGACAAGAATCTCTCTCAGGTTCCCTGGACAGACGATACCCATCAAGAGAGAGTCACTTTTGTTGACGATATCGAAAATAAGTATGCATTCCTTTACCGGCCTTGCAATTACTTTTGTATCCAAACACTCATTTAAAATTGTCACGCAATATAATAGTGATTAATTAGTCCAATTCAACCTCAGAATAGTAAGTTAAGAACTAGTGCTGCAGAGAGCAACAAGTTAGTGAAGAACATCTTGGAAAGTAAAGTAATGAGTTGTAACAAGCTGGAAAACCCAAGGCATGTAATGATTTATAGGCTATATGTGTGTGCATTTGGTTATTTCCATTATTTATTGTTTTTTTAGTGTGAATAGCTCAACGTGAAATTTGGGGAACTGATTAAGAGATTGCATACACAATTTGTATTTTAATTATTTGTTTTGTACATACACATTGTTGGTGACTTGAGTTGGCAAGGCTTCGGTTAATGATTGAAATAGCGAGCTAATTCGATTTTAATTTAAAGGTCCATTCAATAACACAAATTTCCACGACTGCGATGGAGAACATGAGTGATCGCCATGGTTACGGTGCGGCGATGGTAATGACCGGCAACAGGTGAATTAGAGCGGCTCTTTCAAACACAAACAGCACGCTGCCCACCTGTCACGAGGTGGGCAGCAAACATGGTGTTATACGCACACTATATAGTTTCACCACACGCACAGTATGATGTGCAACACGTATGTGGGATACATACAACACTGGTATGGTACGATTCAAGACACTCCCAGGGTTTCAAGATTTTCATTAATTTAAGTTATTTAAGCGCAGTGTTTCTGCACCATTTCCTAACGACGTCCTTACGAATTATGAAATGTAGTAAAATATGACGGGACATTGAATACTTTTGCTGTCTGCAAAACAGTTGTGTAGAGATTAAAGGTGAATGAAAAATGTCATCTCTTGAACGGACTTTCAAGAGCACCTGAAATCAGCTACTAAATGTTTCCGATAATTGTCCAAAATGTTTGACAAAAGTGTCTTATCTGTCGAAGCCTACCCTGTGCGGACTGCGGAGAGCACCGTGTACCTGCCGGTAAACAAAGGCCGAGTCCGGCTCCATTTTGAACAATGCGGGCTGCTGCTCGGTGTGAACACACACGGGCTCTAGAGGAGCCCTGAGGCGGGGGTAGGACCACCTGGTCCCCGTACCTGGAGTACTGCCGTGCGTACTGTGGCTCCGGAAGCTGCTCTCCGTGCCGTAGCTGGCGTCATCTTCCTCCGGTAACTCCTCCAGGTAGTCCGAGTCGTTTCCCAGGCCCTCCTCTTCCAGACCCGACGAGCGGTTTTCGTTTAAGAGCTCGTCTTCTTCCGACCGGTAACTGATATTATCGTCCTCCTCGTCGCTGTTGTCATCGTAGACCACCTTGGTCTGAGGCCGTCTCACGCCGCCTCTGCCCCGGGCGCCCCTGCCTCTTCCTCGACCGCCTCGACCCCGCGACGGCGCCGCAGCGGCTCCAAGTTTCCTGCGCCCCCGAGAAGAGTTAAAGTTCTCCCGCCCAAGCATCTCGGCATCCACTTCAACACAACCACCAGCAACACCTGCAACCGACCCCGGCCGCGTCCTCTGCCCCTTCCCCGGCCCCGCAGACCCCTACTCCTGCTGCCCCGAGAGCCGCGCACTGGCCCGGGCGATCCCTCCCGCATCCCCGCCTGTTTGGGCGGCCTTCCTCTTCTCCCCCTCATTGTAGGAAACAGTGTCTTCTTTTCCGCTTCAATCTCGGTGGTGAAGTAGCTCAACCGAACCGACGAAAAAGACTATCCGAAGGAAAAAGACCCTCCCTTTTCACGGTGTGAAAAAGACCCACCAAAGCCCCGGTCCCAATTTGATGCGGAAAGCTTAAAGCGAATGGCCGGCGTCCCGCTCAGGTCGCTCTGACGCCATCTTTCTTCTCGCTCTGAAACACGGCGGGCCCGACGGTCACGTGACGCCATCTTTCTTCTCGCCCTGAAACACGGCGGGCCTGGCAGTCACGTGATGCTCTCACAACAGACCGTCGTATCGGATGAGAAACGTTAATGACGTTAGTATCGTTATTATCAATGCAAACCCGGCCCGATACAGCGGCTTATATTCGCCAGCCTCGTTATTGTGTTGGGTTTCAAATACAGTTCGGGGTTATTGTGAGGCTGAAGATAAGCTGTCCGACATGGAGCGCTTCTTCTCTGACTTCTACGATATTTAGTTATGAAGAACGAAACACATACATTAGCGCGTATTATCTCTTTATATCCATCTATCATATCTGCAAATCATTTATACCGATTCAAATTCATAAACATGAGAATAGAGTATGTTATGAACGTTAATACAAGTGTATGTTAACTAGCTTGGTATAAGTATTTAGATATTAGATAAATATAACACAAGAGGTTCTAAGTATTTAGATGTTAGATGAATATAAAAGAGTAAGATATTGTAACGTTATATGTGTAGAAGTTCGATTAATAGTTAGAAAATATATCACATAAGTTAGTCAAGTGGAGGTCGTGCGTTGTCGTGGCCGAGTGGTTAAAAGACGATGTAGGCCTACTACAAATCCTTTGGGATCTTCCAGCGCAGGTTTGAATCCTGCCGACAACTGTCGTTTTGGTTGGATAATCGGGGTTTTTGTTTTAAGTCAGCAAACCACATCTGTAAGAATTTCACATTCATACACATTTATAACAGGACCCAGCTTCAAAACAATGTTTCAAAATCATTTAACGATTCTGACTAGGCCTACATGACAATTTTCAGTCCCGTGTGTTTCATCTTAGTCTTATGTGATTTTCACAAAATATTTGAGAATCACGCATCATTTGAAAAGGTAAGGCAAGGTATAGTTGTTTAATTTGATCGCTACATGCTCTTTTTTGAAAATCCTTTTTGGTTCGGGAAATCATGTTGAGTGAACAGCGTTGAGAAATGATACAAGTGGACTTCTTTTCATGGTTTAGTTTCGAAATTCCGCTCTCATCCACTGGGTTCTCTCCATCAACAACTTTTGAACTTCAAAGGCTCACAGCCAAATCCTCCTTTCCCTGGTCTAAATTAAGTATTGAACGTCAAGGAATGGAAAGCAGACATGAACAGTTTATTAAAAACAAGAACCAAACAGATTTGAGGACGTTCTAGAAGATCTTGATGACCTGGATGCAGTACTGGCCCATCTCCTTCTGCTCCCTCAGGGTCTGGATCTCCTGCAGACTGCCCTCCAGTTTCCCAAGCTCGGAGCAGAATCTCACCTGCAGGGGAGACACATCGACCTTGCTAAAGATACCCGTTGGCTCACATCTCCATGTCCTACACACTTAAACCCCATTCTAGTGGATCATCTTCCTCACAGTAGGAGGACTTTTGATTGACAATTTCCCCCTAATATGCAGTCTTGGTATGAACTGCCCCATTCATACAATTATTCATTATATATTATATTAGTATTCATAGGCGTCAATGACGCTGGGGACGAGTACCCACCAGTCAGTCAAGATTCATTTTGTACCCACCACTTGTAAAAAAAAAAAAATTATGGATTATTACACGGCTCTTCTCAATGCTGTAGACTGCTCCATTCACTTGCATGGGCCTTCCCAACGTTCAGCTGTCAAATTTATTTTTTTATTACACGGCTCTTCTCAATGCTGTGGAATGCTCACGTCCAGCATATTTGACCGCTGTCAAGGAAAAAGGATTTTTTTTGCCTCTGATTCACGTCATCCGTATCACTCCGCAAGTAGTCTGGTAACTTATCAACCCCAGCGTATTCGGTTGCAAAGCGACTTCGGCAAAATATTTCTCTGCTGATCAACGCTACGAATGATAACAAATACATTGTAAAAAGACACTGAAGTAATTTTTTCGTTTTGGCAAGTAGCCAATACTAATAATACCAATACTCTGGCTGGGATTTAATTATGAGGCATCAGACAATCAAGTCATTTTAGCCTGAATAAGTAAAAAGCACCAGAGCAGGTTGCTAGTACCATGGACAGTATCAGAGCGATAACCTGTTGAACTAAATGGATGTGGTAGGCTAACACCACTGGATGCATCTGCAGACCACTACTAAATGAATAAAAGTAAGATGCGATATTTATTACTTCAGATTTGCAGGCGCTGTGGTGAGGTCTTTTGTGTTTTTTGCACTCAAGTGGTCAGCTTTCTTAACTTGCAATTGTTAGTCTGTGGAGTCTCTTGTTGACAAAGTGACTTTTGGTCATTCTTGCTTTGCTTGAATTCTGGAATAATTGTGGGGGAGAGTGCATGAGTTTTGGTCAGAATGCCTGATGTAGGCTAGATTGGATGGAATGCATGTTGTGAACTAAAAACAGCCAGCTCATGATATGTCCGATGCTTTTTGGAAACGTTTTCTTGATAAAACGTGCCAGACAGATTTTGTATACATTTTATTCCTGAGTGATTACTACATGGTAATTAGCCCATGTAGTATGTATCTTTCAGAACCTTTCATTACCTGCACTAAAGAGAAAAAAAAAAAAGAGTGCATCCTCATTGTACTCAGCACTCCCGAAAATGTGTGTTACACATCTGCACACCTGCAATGGCAGTTCTTGGCACCATATTTAAAAATTGGACCACAGCAGTATATTTGAATCAGGTCTTGCCTAGACAGAATGTTTGGCCTATTTCAGCCCATTAAAACGGTGTTAACAGTAGTGTATAGTGCAACAGCGTTCTGGGAAATTGGACCGATTTTTCAAACTTGGCTTTCATTTGTTCGACTAGGGGTTCATATCACAGCCACCTTCCCACCGATGGGGAGGGTTAGGTTACCTGGGATCTGACGAAGATGTGGAGGTTCACCAGTAGGCCTCTTGCCTCGGGGGTCATCACCAGCACTGTGAAGTGGGCGTCCAGCAGCAGGCACACCCAGTCCATGATCTACATTCACGGGGCAAAACTAACTCTTAGTCGGCTCACCTCCTGCAACAGTAGGAGGTGATGAATATTATTCCATTGGTACAGACCTGGGTCAGAGTGGGCGCTCTTGACTTGTCCTCTTGCTTGAACGAGTCTTGTGAATACTGCAAGTAGAGGAAGTGCAGGTACTGGAGAAACAGCTGGGAGGGAATGAGAGGACATCATTAAACCATGGATGTCAATACTTGCCTCAGATTGTAAAGCAAAAGAATAATAATTAATCCAAACGATCATTGACACACTGGATTCATTGATTGTCCAGCTGGACACTTCCGAGGACAGTGGAGGGAGACAAGAATCCATTAAACCAGAAAAACAACCATCAACGAGAATGACAAACTGCTTGAGCTTCAATTTGTCATGGAATGATGGGGAGTTTAACATTTGATAAATGAACCGGACGTATCCATAAAGGAAAGTTATCGGTTCCAGCCATCCTTTCAGAAAGGCTCTGGCTCAGAGTGAAAGAAAGATTACTAAGTTTTAGAATTCATATAGAACCGGTTCTGGATTACAAATCAAAAGGACATAAGGGAGTACAGCTTCAAACATCTTCATATATTTTAAATCCTGAAAAGAGAATCATGGAAAAAGTCGGACTATGCCGGTTCTTGTTTCCATTGGAGGATCAGCCCTGACCAATGAGGCCAATGCTCCGGTGTCTGGTGGAACTCTCAACAGGGTTCAGAAGAAGAGCTCACCATGAGCTGTTGAGGAGAAAGGTCCTTGAGATGTGGGAGCAGGAATGCGTCACTGTAGGGCGTCTGGATGACCTCGTTACTGCAGGGGGTCATTAAGAACGCTTCGACACTCAGGACATCCTCTGCTCTTCGCGCCAAGGCAGGTCTATACACATCTCTCCACTATGCTGTATGAAACTTATACATGTTTTCGACATGGATTAATAAATATTCAGTATCTTCAATGCTTGGGACAGATGTGAAGTTCTAAAAACGTCACCGTCTTTGATAGAAAACTTTACTGTATTTGGAGACAAAAAAAGGTTTTCATTAGCTAGCTCAATCCGTCAGTGTGGACCACCAACACAGCTGGTAACACATATCTGCGTGGACAGAAAGACACCCCAGTGAAGATGTCTCCACATTCTTGGACCACGTTTACTTCTAATGAAGATTATGGCAATTTGGCAGATATTTGGCAATATGGCAGAATTTTTAACCAATCTTTAGCTGTGAGAGGATACAGAAGGGCAGCTTTGTGAACTCCTAGAGGGCAGGTGTGGATTGGTGGGCTGCAGGTCTTCTCTGGGTCTGGTCCTCCTCCCGTGGAGGTGAAGCCGTTCAGCTCAATGCCCCTTTGAGGGGCGGAGTTGGTCTCCATCAAGGACAGGCCGCTGGGATCCAGGCCGGCGGTCTGCACCTCAGCCTCGGGGGCGCTAGACATAGTGACCCTTAGTACCAGCATGTTACCAACCAGTGTGAACAGGAATATAATATCATAGGATGAACAGGAATATAATATAATAAGAGCCTTTTTCATTCAACCAGTGGCCTGGGAACATGAATATTAGAGACATTATTGATTCCAATAATACAACTCAAATCCAACTAGAGATACAGCTCCATAGGGAGGATGTTGCTGTATGTAAGTGACATTGCCCGTGAAATGAGGTGCTATTGCTTCACTCTGTTCACCAGGTGTCCCTGGGACACACACACACACACACACACACACACACACACACACACACACACACACACACACACACACACACACACACACACACACACACACACACACACACACACACACACACACACACACACACACACACACACCTCGTAGAAGGGGGGCTTCTTAGAGGTTACCTGAGAAAGGTTTTGAGGCAGCAGCAGGTGATGTTCTCAGGGACGTCTTGGAAGGCCTGCAGGCAGAGCTGAGCCAGGAGGTAGTCCCTCTTCTCCAGGGCCAGCAGCAGCAGCTCAGGGCACACGCTAAAAAGCGACAACAACATTTACCTTTTCATTTCCTTTTTCTGTCAACATTCGTGAGGTCCTCAGTCTTACCCCGGTCCTGGACCTGGAGCGGTGGTACCGACCTGTGACAGAGGGAGCCAGTGCGGACTAGCGCGGCCAGACCACTGGCCGGGTAGAAGGGGGGGTCGGTGGAGCTCCGGGACACCAGGCTGCAGGCCAGCTGACCTAGCCACGGATGGAGGTCCTGGGGGTCCGCACGTGAGAGGAGGGCCTCCACCTCCCTCTGTACCGCCTCCACCGTCGCTGTCTGCACAAACACTCCATGAGGACCGGCCCGCCCAATCTTATTCCAAAGCACACATCCTCATTTTAAATGAGGGCTCTGGTAATATGTTATATCACAATACTAAGTCATACATATTATTAATAGACTTCATCAAGTGTACATTTCCTTATAATAAAGTTATGATGTGCTTTCAAAACTGAAATGTACTCAAGCAAGATCTACTGAATCTACTGAAGCGAGTTATGCAAACTCCATGTGAAGTTTGCATAACAGATGAGTTTATTTTAGTCTTTTTAAACTGCCGGAGCCATCCTTACCTCCACCAGCCCCAGGACATGGTCCGCTGGCCCAGCGGAGGATGCTTTGACCGGTTTTGCTTTCTAGATCCCAAGAAAACATTAAGGAGCATTATTAATTTGTTCTTAAGATCTGTCCGCCATAGTATCCTAATGTCTTTTCACAAGCAACCGACAGGTGCATGTTGCAGCTCTAAAAGAGGGGCCTCACAGTTTGGGATGATTCGATGGGGTCAGAAGGCGTTCTCCCATCTAGGAGAGAGCTCCAGGAGGGAATGCAGGCCGGCACTCTGGAATCTGAGACAAAAAAAGAGGAAATAAAAAGGAGTTTTTAGACCTGAACTGGGCTGTGCTTCTAACCGTTACAATTAGAGCCCGACCGATATATCGGCGGGCCGATATTATCGGCCGATATTAGGCATTTATCAAACTATTCGGTATCGGCAAAATAATGGCCGATAAATGAATAAAAAAAAAAAAAAAAAACGTATTGCCGTTGCATAGTTTGTCCACCAGGGGGCGCTCTAACGTCCCAAACCCGCTGATTCAGGCAGAGTGAATGACGGAGATCGACGGAGATCATCGGTGTTGTGTTGTTCATGTGTGCAAGTGCGTTCATGGTAAGTTGGCAACTGTCACGAGACATACATTGCTTGAATAACAATTAATATAACATCCCCATCAATTCTCTAAAGTCGATAAGCATGACTTAATTCATGACTACCATGTCCAGTTTTGCTGTTATGTGTTAGATGAGAGTGAAATGGATTTAGCCAACATTAATTGTTACAGTATAGTTGACTGACTGTCGGTTTAACTCTTGACAATGTGACTGAAGATGTATTTCTTTTAATAGCATTACAGCAATGAGATTATTTTAGTGAGGACTAAACAAATAAACAATGTTTGGGTAATCTTTCTTTTTTTTTTTTTTTTTTTTTTTAATATCGGCCGATATATCGGCTTTTTAAATCACAAAATATTCATATCGTATCGGCCTTAAAAATCCTATATCGGTCGGGCTCTAGTTACAATGGTTAACAGCAATTTTATTAAGTTACTCAGCTTCTCTATTCACAGTTTAGCAAAGGTACCACCTGCTTCTTACGACATGATTTATCCTCCTGAGGTCTGGAGCCACGCAGGCCTCAATGAGGTTTGCATGGTTGAGCCTCTCTGGAGGCATGAGTGAGAGGCTTGAGTGTCTCCAGAGAGGCTCAGCCACTCATGAGGGGAACTCATGGGGAATGCATGGCTCAGGAACCCATGAGGGGACCTCAAGGGGTCTGCATGGCTACAGACTCCATAAGGGGTCTGCAGATCTAACGTCCAGAAGCAGAAGCATCAGCAGAGATGAAAGAAAAAACACTACGAAATGAAAATACACTTGACACACAGAATAGCCAAACATAAAACATCAATTGTTGTATGTTATTTTGTGTTGTATACATACAGTTAATGTGCTGAATGTTTGAGTTTTTGAGCAATCTTCACAAAAAAATCCCCCTTGGCACAAATCTACTTGTACCCAACACCTGGATGTACAGTACGCCTTACTGTGCCTAAAGGGGACATGGAGTCGGACGGAGCTGAATCATCACCCGTTACGTTCCCATGTATTTGCAGGGTTTTGGTTTTCCCTTCCTGTTTTTTCTTTGCCCTCAATTTTTACCAATCCTGACTGGCTCATTGGTGGAGTGGCCTTTTGTTTGGTGTCCCATTTTTTTTCCTGTTTCGGGCAATTAGTAAGCTAGGCTTACCCTTTGTATTTCTTTTTAATAAGACAGTTTGATTAAGGTAAGTCTGTTATGTTTGTTATTTTGGCCCAGATCCACCCCGACGTATAACTTTTGTAATTGATATTTCTTTCACAATAAATCTTTCTGTTAATTTAGACTAGTGAGTCATAACATCACCTCTGCTGCCAGCATGGTTCAACTTCCCCAGGGCGGCGGCCAGGGAAGAGGTGGGACACTCGTAGGGAATCACCGTCAGACTTCTTCCGTGGGGAATGAACAACTTGCCAGCGTAACTCCACAGCTGAACCATGGACAGAGAACAAGAACACAAGCCAAACCTGAGATTGGATACTCATACGAGACTGAGAAATCCTCCTAAATCCAGAGAGTGAGTGAGGTAGGTAGATTTGGAGAACAAGAGTGTGGTCTGGTCTGCACAGTCGAGAGCTGAGGTTCTACCAAACAGTCACTCAGCACCATCCAGCTCACTTAACAGTTCACTTAACCAGCAGACAGGTCACCTGACAAGCTGACAGGTCACCTGACCAGCTGACGGCCAGTTTAAAGCTGCACTAGAAGGACTTTGGTTTGATTCAGTTGCCAGTCATGAAGATCTTAAGTATCCCTTATTGTCCTGAAGAACAGGATTTCCGTGTTACGGTTCCTTTTCTTTACACGTTCTATGAAATGTGTTTAATAAAAAATGTTCCAACCTGTCCATAGACTTTGCCTTGAATTTCCTTCCCAGCCTGGAGAGTCTGGAAGTTGGTATTCCAGATGCAAAGAAAGTCTGGAAAATCAAATGGACGTAAATTTAAGACTTGTCAAAACTCAAAGTATAAAGTAATAGCATAACAAATAAATGTATGCAAAGTTATGCAACATCACACGGACCAAGATGCAAAGATTGAACAGCCATTATTCAAGTATGAAAGCCCATTAGTGAAACGGGCTCTGGAGAAGTTTTCGGTTGGTTGCTCTCCATCTAGAGTATATGTATCACTCTCCTGCTTGCTTTCTCTCCATCTCTTTCTAATCTTACCTAGAAGATATAAGGGCTGTAAATTGAGTGTAACCACAGCCATCCGTCAGCCTCAGTGAGTGAAATGCTCTAGAACAGGATTTTGGATTTCCCAAAATAGAGACCACCTGCCTCTGAATGAGCACATCTCAATTGTAGACTGCAGGGCGTCTCAATCAATATCAATCTTGTGGATGGTCAAGAAACCCAACTGTTGCTTTTAATTTTCCTAAAACTTTGAGCAGTACCCACTTCATGACGTGAACATCCTCAGGAGAGTAAGGTCCAATCCCATTTCTTTGCTCAAAGGAAAATCTCAGCCCTAGCCCTCGCTGTTGCGCGTTCATGCGCCGTGGAGCCATGTCCCAATACCAGTTTAAAGGTAGCTTAAGGGGTAAGGGGGAGGGCTAACATCCCCTCAAAATTGAGATTTTCGATGGACTCCCTCAAAGCGCTTCAGTTGTGACTTGCTCCCACAATACCTTGCGAGAAAACTGAAAATCAAGAAATATCCTAGACAAGATGGAGGGCGAAAAGATGCGACAGGATTTGAAAAACACAAATTTAAGTGTTTTCTCTGTAATAAACTATTAATTATTTTATTAATTATACTCTGCAGCCCGGCCGCGGACTCTCGGAAGATCTGGATATCATACGACATGAGCCCGGGTCAGCTCCCCGACCCTGGGCCGCCCGACCCCGGTCCACGGCCGGGCTGCAGAGCCCGTGATAGGGCTCTGCAGCCCGGCCGTGGACCGGGCGGCCCGCGGTCGGGGAGCTGCCGGGCTCATGTCGTATGCTATCCAGATCTTCCATGTTCTAGTGACTCCAGGTGAAAAATATACTAATATATTATATTATATTAGTAATATTATATAAGTAGGCCTTATGTTATATTTATCGAAATGTAGTTTCAATGCATTATAGACGTTCGTTATAACCAGATACATAACCACCGCGGGTTGACTTGTCATGCACTAATCGCTAGTTAGCGAATTAGCTCGCGATCTCCGCAACATGGATAGTTCCATGTCAACACTTGCCCTATTTTCATGTCCCATTTCCCCCATTTCATTGCATGTTTATGGGGTAATGTGTTAGGGCTGTAGAACGGACTCTCGGAAGATCTGGATATCATACGACATGAGCCCGGCAGCTCGCCGACCCTGGGCTGCCCGACCCCGGTCCACGGCCGGGCTGCGGCCGTGGACCGGGCGGCCCGCGGTCGGGGAGCTGCCGGGCTCATGTCGTATGAAATCCAGATCTTCCATGTTCTAGTGACTCCAGGTGAAAAATATACTAATATATTACATTATATTATATGAGTAATATTATATAAGTAATGTTCTATTTATCGAAATGTAGTTTCAATGCATTATAGACATTCGTTATAACCAGATACATAACCACCGCGGGTTGAATTGTCATGCACTTATCGCTAGTTAGCGAATTAGCTCGCGATCTCCGCAACATGGATAGTTCCATGTCAACACTTGCCCTATTTTCATGTCCCATTTCGCCCATTTCCATTGCATGTTTTATGGGGTAATGTGTTAGGGGCTGTGAGAACGGACTCTCGGAAGGATCTGGATATCATACGACATGAGCCCGGCAGCTCCCCGACCCTGGGCCGCCCGACCCCGCGGTCCACGGCCGGGCTGCAGAGCCCGTAATAGGGCTCTGCAGCCCGGCAGTGGACCGGGCGGCCCGCGGTCGGGGAGCTGCCGGGCTCATGTCGTATGATATCCAGATCTTCCCAGGTTTGATGACGTCACAGGGTAGGGTTGTCCCATTTGGTAGGGGATCGGTTAGGGGTAGCAATGAGCATGAGCAATGAGGGTCAGGGTAGGGTTAGGGTTGAGATGTAGGGTTGAGACAGTGAGCAAAGAAATGGGATTGGGCCTTAAACTACCGCTCTCCTGCTGTCTCTCAACTCAGCCCCACAGACACTAACTGATATAACATATTAGAAGCATCATCTAGTTTTATAATCTGTTAGTGGAATAATATAAATAAGTTATGATCTGTTAAGGAATATAACTGCGTTCTAATACGTGAGGTACTGAGATGTGTGAATGTATATGTAATATAAATGTAATGTAGTAGTGTAATGTAATATGAATGTTATATTAATGTTATGTATATGTAATATAATGTATATGTAATAGATGTAATGTAATATTATTTATATGTAATATAGCTGTAATGTCATAATGTATATATAACTGTTCTATAGTGTGAGATATGGAGGAATGTTTACTGGTGCCGGGTCCGGCCGCAGGGTGGGGGGCCCCCACCACGGCCACGTGGCAGTCGTCCAGGTAGACGGCGGAGGCTGCTTCCAGCAAGGCCCCCCCAACATGCAGGCCCAGCAGCTGGGTTCGGGGCAGGGGGGCAGCACCACCTGGGGGCAGGGCGGGTGGCCCACGCATCGACACCAAGCTCTGGTAGACGTGGCCGTCTGGGTCTGGGGAGGGAAGGAGAGGGGTTGCATTATACGGGAGGGGCTTCATTAGAGGGGGAGGGGATTATAATGTTCATGCACAGAAATAACCATATTTTTTGTCTTAAAGCAAAGGACGCGTTTCATCTCACAGAACACAAGGAGAACTAGGATGTATTAGTGCTGTTCTCCAGGAGCAGAACACAATCCTGGATGGATTAGCTCGGGTAGGACTCTACTGGGATGGACCACTTCCAATGCGTAAGGACATTGGATTGGGCTTCAGTAAGAATACGGTGGGGAGCATTTCTAGCATTTGGAATCTATTAACAATTGCGTTATATTCTAACCCTCGATGTCAAACTGTCAATATGAAGCACAACACCATGTAGTGTTCACAAGGCCCCAGGCCCTTACACAGACACAGGAGGCGGATGTGGCCCTCCTGGTAGCAGGCGGAGTAGCTGAGAGGGGCCTGGGCCTCTTGGGGGGCCGGCCCCTGTGGCTCCAGGCTGAACTTATGTAGGCTGTTGTGTTTCAGTCTCTGCACGTACAGGAAATGACAGCCGTTCTGTGGGAGACAAGCACGACAATCAGGACCGTAATCTAGTGAAACTAACGTTTTTCACAAATTCCTTCGGTCAACACCTTGAACAGAAAAGATGTGGGGCGGAAACGAGATTGCGTAAATGCAGTAGAGGGAGAAAGATAGAACAAAGGGAGTATGATTTTGGGGTTAATTTTAATCATACTAAAAAAGTAATGATCATTCCAGGAATATGACTTGTTTCAAGTCCTGTCCCGGTATAGCACTGTCATGAGGCGGACACCTGGGTTGTTAAATCCTCGGGATTGGGGAGGACCTCTTGTTCTCTGTGGTTATGGTCTGTGTTACAGAGCTCACTTAGCATTAAGAGAATCCTATGCACAATATCACCAAGATTTAATAGGAAATGCAATCACCTGTTCTGTTGTGAAGATGACAAAATGCTGCGTCTCTGCTGCTACGGTAGCACTCCACCTAGCCAACCACAAGAGAAGGCATCACCAGAATGTCAACAAACATACTCCTTTTAGTGAATGCAAAACTATTGTTTACAAGGCTGACTTAAAATCCGGCGACTTCGGTCACATCTAGCCGGTACGGTCGCTTGCATCACTTCCTCCACAGATACAAATAAGTATTGTCCCTCCAAATCAGAGGCCCCTTGGAGATAGGGTCCCCCCACCAGCACCACCTTCACTACGTTTACATGCACAGCTTAATCCGATAAAGGCCATAGTTCGACTATGCACCTCAATCGGAACACTGCAATTGTCTGAGCAGGGCTCCAGACTGCGCCCAAATGGTTGCATTTTGCGACCAGAATTTGAGAGTGTGCGACCCAATTTTCCATCTGGTAGCGCATGTGCGACCAGTAAATTTGCCCTTTTTTTTAACACGTTAAACGTGCAAGGGGCGCGTCAATCAATCCGGAATCTTTAGTAGGCCAATGAGTGTAAGGATAGGGAATGGTTCTAATGGGTCGAGGGGGAGGGTCCTAGAGATTATCGAGCGAGCGTAAACGTGTGCGAAGGAGGAAGATTTCACAACCTGCTATGTGCGATACATGAGCAAGCAAACTATTGACTCGTTCTTCCGACTGATGAAGAGAAAGTTCTCTCACGGACACGTCGGACAGCGAAATATTTGATTTAATCTTAAGGCATGATCATGGGAAAAGTACTGGCAGCAAAGTCTACCGAGAACACATTCGCCGAGACAATAGATTCACAAGATTCTTATAGGGAACATTAACATTGTGGGAAGGGAGTGGGAGTGACCTTAGGCCAAGTAAATTTGTAATACAATGGGTGGGTATTGGACATGTCTGCAGGTTTGGCTCTAAACGAGTTTACACAACAAAGAAGTCAGTCGATTGGCCTGGTCACAAAACCAGACTTACTGGCTCCAGTGGGAACTTGAATACGAATTAACTTAACCTCTCTCAGTTTAAGAGAGGAAGGGATTTGTTTTAAGTTACAGGGAGAATGTATACAGTTCCTTCTAATGTAATAATTATATAAATTATATAATTATATAATATAATTTGTATGTGATTGTATATTTATAGTTATGATTGATATTTCCACGACACCGACCTTCGGCTAGGCTTCCAGTGCATCAGTCCTGCACGGGTCTTATTTTACAAAACTCCACCCGCCCGTACCCACAATACTTCAAACCGCATCCGACCCATGTTCCGACAGTAGCCCGACCAGACCCGCTAAATTGATATCGACACCCGACCCGCACCCGATGGAAAATTAGAAACTTTAAATGGGAATTACACTATCTGGTGTTTGGCTTGGTGCTTTAAATTGTTGTGCAAAAAAAGCACATCATCCACTATTGACGGTTTTAGTTGACTCCTCCGCTCCTGATTATATCCAGCACCGGTGAAGTCTCGCTCGCAATCGCAAAACCCGCGCTGTTCAGGCGTCCGACCCGACTCGTTTCATCCAAAGTGTGAGGGTCACCCGAACCAGTGCAGGACTCTGCTTCAAGTGCCATAAAGGGCTTTTCACACGGGAGGCTTTTCTCGGGCCTGATAATGCATTCTCAATCGAGAGGCGAGCGGGCAGAGAGGAGGCTCAGCGTCCTGTCAAGCGGCACGACAAGCGGGCACACTCCCGTGAAACTGTCGCTTCCGTACTTGTCGAACGCATGCATGCGGAAACCTGGAAACCGTTGGGATAGATGAGAATCACAATATTTCTGCATCTATTATCAAAATAGTTATTAGTAATACAGTGGAAATTAGTAGAAATGTGAATATTTGGTTGGCAGGTGGATTAACGGTGTGTGCCCCTAAAATTTCTGGTTACGCCCCTAAAATTTTCAGTTAGGGGCCACAGTGCTCCTAGTGAAAAAGGTAAGTCTGGAGCCCTGCTGAGTATACATGGCGGTGAGAAAAAATAGATTCATTGGCCGAGGCATTTCTTTCCCCGGCCGGTACGATAGGTGGCGGGGTGCCCATTTTAACTAGTGGTAATAGAGCCACCGGTTGACCTCTTTACGTCACTAGCAACAACAAACTCAGGCGGCCGCAGCATTCGAGAAAGATCTTTTCAGTAGACAGCTGTCAGTTCACTTCGGGTCCATGTAATTCCTCAGACGCTCCATTGTTCCGACCTCTCGGTCGTATGCGGACTCGTCCAGCGGCGGAGCAGCGGTAGGGACCAGCCGGAGGAGTCCGCATACGGCCGAGAGGACAGAACAATAGAGCATCGGAGAAATGGACCCGAAGTGAACTGATAGCTGTCCCGCATACGACAACAATCCCTTTCTCCTCTATGTCACGTTTCAATATGGACTTCAGAGAGTCAAGCCCAATACTCCGACGCTCCATTGATGAACCCCGGTCCTATTTATGGGGATGAGAGGAGGCTGGGCACCGACCTGATGTTCTCCTCCTGGCCAAGAACCTCCTCTATGGGCTGCTGGGGGGCAGCAAGGACATCGTCCAGGCGCCTGACCGCTCCTCGCACAAACAGCACAAACAGACCTCCCCCTGGGACAGCGTGGACCCTCCACACGTTGGCGGACAGCTGGGCACAGACACACACACGATTTATGTACTGCTATCAACTGATTGTTCATGATGTACATTGACCATCCGTATTTTTGAAGCCCAATGTCAAACATGAGGCGTCTCAGACCCCGCCCACACGGGCGAAAACTATAATTTCCAACTCAGCCAGCGTTTCAGGAATTTCTCCGTAAAGGCAGAGCATGCGTATCAAGCCTGTATACAAACATACAGTCGATGAGGGGAAAGCAGTTAAACCTTGTAGATTGAACAGAAAATACTTTTTAATGTACACTTACTTATTACATTTACCAAGGGGCTGTATTTAAAGCTATAAAAATAATAGAAATCTAACAAAAAAATTCGACAGAAATCTAACATATCCACATGGTGGTGGGGACGATGAATTCATCGGTTGCGTAAATGGCGTCCACACGAATCCCAAAACGAAAGGCAAAGAGAATGCTGGTTCCGTCTGGACGGTGAGCGCAAGGCTTATGCAGGTTTGTTTTTCTTTTTTAAACATTTTTATGGGTGAGAAGCATGAATAAACAAACAGGGTTCAATATACAGGTCACCGTTTTTTCACATTTTTTGTAACCCCCCACCCCTAGAACTTACCCTCAGGAAAACCGAAAACAACAAACATCAAAAGACAATACATCAATAAATATATATAAATATAATTCCAAAATTAATTGACAAAAAAAAAAAAGGAAAAGAAAAGGGACATAAAAATGCAAAAAACAACAAATTCAGTCAGGAGGAAGAAATATGACACAAATGGTTGCCATTTTTCCCTTAAACCCCCACTAGATCATCCGAGTGTAAACTTTATCTTTTCTAAATGCAAAAACGACATCATGTCTTTCAGACAGGCTGAGAATGCAGGGGGAGTAGGCGACTTCCAAGACAGAAGTATCCTCCTTCTGGCTAAAATCTTTGCAAACGCATTCATGTCAACCTCATTAGAGGTACAAGGGAGGGGCTCCGCAGGTGTTCAAAAAATGGCAAGACACGGGCACGGCTTTATGCTAGTTTATGCGTTTTTACACAAAAATCGTTTCCGTGTGGACAGGGCCTCAGATTAGACTAGTAGAGAGGTTCACAGAACTGTTCCACTCACCGTCGCTTTAAATGCTTTGTCCAACAGCAGGTCTTCTGCCTTCCAAACCCGGATCACCTAAAGCATGGAGAACATTTCAACAAAGTGGACCATCTCTCGCTCATACCAGTTATAAACTAAACTATTTCCTGGGTAACCAGCCCACGGTGGACATCAGAAAAAAAACAGGTCACGTTTATTACATGCCCTGCATATGCATTTCAGGTCCTAGGATTATTGTTTGAAGGTTAAATCCAAATTAGTTTTCACTCCTGCGTGAATTACTAAACACACACACACAAAGATTTACCTTTCCGTCTGAAACGCTCACATACTCCTTGGTCCCGGCGTTGTAGACCGCAGGACACGATAGACTCTGTCCTTGTTTGAGGGTCCAGCTCCCCAGGGGCTTCTGGTCGGACACCTGAGGAGACCAGAGAGGACTCAAAATGGGTACATGGTCTGAGGAGGCCAGAGAGGACGTCCGAATAGGTACATGGTTTGAGGAGGCCAGAGAGGACTCAGAATGGGTGCATGGAGACAGATTCGACGTCCACTCGGAATGGGGACATGGCATAAACAGTACAGTATCCCGCTGCACTAACTCCCGGTAGGAAGATTTTATTTGCCTTACATTAATTCATGATTGGTTAGGGTTAGAGTGGCTGTTTGTTCACCCTGATTACTGGAGATTTACTGGGTCAATCTTTACATTCCTGCTCTTCCGTAAAAAATGGAGAATCATTGATTAGTAGTGTGGCTAGTTAAAACTCAACACATGTCGCTGTGTGTGTTGGTGGTTCACATAGCTGATGTAGGGTTAGTTTTGTGGTTAGTTCAACTCAACACATGTGTCGTGGGTTTCTGAGTGCGGCTGGTTGGGCGTCGTCTTACCTTATATAGGGTGACCGATCTTGTTGAATCGGTGACAACAACATGATCAATGTCGCTTTCTACTTCAATTCCATTAATTCCTGAAACGAGTGAATTGGGAGTTTTGAGCAGAGCGCACAACGTGTAGCCCTCATACAGCGCCGCCATGCTGCACGAGAAGACGTCTGCTGTAATACAGTCTCGCGAGGGTTCGCTAAAACAATGGGTCCCACTGAAGAGCAGTTTCTGCTTGCTTGAAGACGACAGCGCCATGCTAGTCGGCATGGGGAATGACACCTTCTAACCCGCCCCATACAAACATTAGGAGAAAAAATCAAACACGGACAATCGTCATAGCCAGTTTATTTTAATTATTAACTTTAGAAAAAAGTGAATAAATAATTACATCAAATAACAGAGTTTACCTCAAAGAGCAGTAAAATATAACCACAAAACTAATTAATAGAGTGGAAGAACTCAGCAGAAAAAGAATTTCATTAAAGCTAGGGTATGCATGCGATTTTGGGGAAAACAGCCGTTGAGATTCTGTCGCGTTCTCTCTGGTCCCTCTAACCCAGAGAAACAGCCTCCTTAAGGAGCACACCGCCAAACACTGTGGTCCTCTAACCCAGAGAAACAGCTTCCTTTAGGAGCACACCACCAAACACACTGTGGTCCTCTTACCCAGAGAAACAGCCTCCTTAAGGAGCACACCACCAAACACACTGTGGTCCTCTTAACCAGAGAAACAGCTTCCTTTAGGAGCACACCACCAAACAAACTGATCAACCAAACAAGAACCCATGGAGGTCTGGTGCCTCTGAAGCAACATGTTCAATCGTATTCAAACTAAACAAAGATACATGGGCGGCCTGGTGCCTATGAATGTTAAATCATATTCAACACAGACCCTGTGAAAACACAAGATCCATTTTTAAGATGTAAACTCTACAAATCAATCTGTAATATTCCATTAGGTCAGCATTAGCCCGCCGGAGGGGTCAAAAGTCTCACTGCTACTGCAAAGAAATTAAGCCCTTGAGGGTGCTGGAATTCAAAGAGCCCTATAGCATCAGGCCTCCGTTCTCATCTGGAACAACTGGTAAAGATTAATCCTGATGTTCTTCTGATTATCTAAATTATCTAACACCAGCTAACTACTGGTCAGCGCTGGTTGATCCCAGATCACGGCACGTTAAAAAGTCTTTTTTTTCAATAGCTCACAAATAATGTTTCCTGGATTTATATAGTTCCGGAAAGGAGATATCCGCACCACCATAATAACACATGTGAAGGCTCTATTCATATGACGTCCCTCAACAAAATGAAAAACAACAGGCAAGAGCTTCATTCACAACATTCACAGCTCTAGTCTGGTTTATAACAGCAAATTGTTTATGCAAATGAATTAGTACATCTGTGGATAAAGTAAATCACCCTCTTGTTGGAATCATACTCTTCAAAGACTGCAGATAAAAAAAACTTTACTCGAAAATTCCTTCATTGTCAAATAACGCTTTACAGATTAAAATTGCCCGAAGTCTGTATGACCCTTTGAGAAGAAGCCCATCACAAGGCGGTGATGGTGGAAAGTCGGATGCTGGATAGGAAGGGTAAGAGCGGAACCCAGCACTGGGGGCCAGGGGCCCATTGGAATATCAGGTAGAAACACACAAAAAACGACACAACGCCAGATCCACCACCAAGTGTGTTTTGGCAGCAGACATATATAGGGCAAGGCAAGGCAAGGCAATTTTATTTATATAGCACATTTCATGCCAATGGCAACCCAAAGTGCTTTACACAAATACAATGAAGTGTTTTCCATAATAAAAGGAAGACAAGACATAATATAAAAATTAAAATAAAATCATCTAAAAAAAATCAGATAAAAAAAAAACATAAATAAAGTGAAAAAGGGTTATGCATAAGGGAGAGCATATAAAACAGAAAATTAGTCTAAGAAAAGGCAACAGAAAATAGATGGGTCTTACTAGTTTTAAAACTGTCAATAGAGGGTGCAGTTCTGATTGAAATTGGCAGCTGGTTCCACAGCTGAGTAGCATAAAAACTAAAGGCAGCTTCACCGCTTTTGGTTCTCACAGTTGGTTTTGTTAAAAACAGTTTGTCTTGAGATCTAAGAGGTCTAGTGGGGGTGTGGTATTGGAGGAGGTCTACGAGATAAGTGGGCCCCATTCCAGTTAGTGATTTAAAAACAAGCAACAATACTTTAAAATCTATGAGGTCTAGTGGGGGTGTGGTATTGGAGGTCTACGAGATAAGTGGGCCCCATTCCAGTTAGTGATTTAAAAACAAGCAACAATACTTTAAAATCTATTCTTTGACTGACAGGGAGCCAGTGTAAAGTTTTTAGTAGGGGTGTAATGTGGTCTGACCTCTTAGCTTTCATAAGGACCCTACATATAAGGAGCTTTTATACTGTTTCATATTTTGTGAGAGCCATTCCAGACCCTGCATGCGGAGGCTTTGCATGGAGACACCTCGAGCTGGGTCACTGCATGCTTACATTTCATCCACAATTCATCTTGCATGTTATACAAAAAGAAGACTACAAATCTACACATTCGCTTCCTTTATATATATTTGCATCAGCAGCAACCTCCAGCCTGAGACTGTATACCTGCTTTTTGCGGTCAAATAACATGTGGATATAGTTGGTTTTAAACATTCCATGCAGCATATGGAAAACCCTGACTAATCAGAGAAGTTGTTTTCTTGAGAACAGCCTTGTGCGTTCACTCTCGCTGTGCAGGGCTTAGGGACAGAGAGCGGTGCAGAGCGATGCTAGAGAGGAGGTCTTCAGGGACCAGCAACAGATTGGCTCACAAATTCATGCACCGGTACTTGAAGTACATCTCCCCGGATGCCTCTAAACCCAACGCTCTCGCTGCTCACCGCTGAGCTGGCCTGAGGGCAGAAGCCCCCAGCCTGCAGCTGATCCAACCTGAGAGAAGAAGCCTCCCAGCCCTCGTTCCCAGACCACCACTCACTGGTGGTGCACATCCTACTCACAACATGGTCGTTGAGCAGGGTGGGATTGACAGGGTGGGATTGACATCTTATAAATTTTGATTTGCTTTTACTTTACATTTTTTATATGAGCTAAGACTATGTATCAATCTAAGAACAGTCTTTGATGTTAGCTTGCTGGACAATTTGAATTATCAGTCAAGTAGTTAAGTAACTACAACTATAACACCACAACTTGAAACATCAAATAAAACAGCAATCAAACCTAACCTATGTAGTCTTGATTGATCCATTTCCTACGGTTGCTAATGTGCGGTGTAAACGTTGGTTCAGTATGTTTGTTTAGTACACATAACCAGCGGATCATCCGTGGTGGACTAGAAAACATTTCTAGCAATAACTATCAAGGAGAGGGAACATCTCCATAAGTCCTGCCTGGTTAGGGCGTGAGTCAGGTAGTGATTAATAGTCCTGAGCTCAGTAATTGATCCTAAAGCTGAGACTGAACATATAGAGGAGGACACAGCAGGGGGGAGAGGAGACTGAACATATCCACAAGTTTCCACCGCCCTGTGATGCTTTGCGCCAATTGTGGGCTTCACTACCAGTTACTATAAGTTCGATGTAAACAATCGCCGTCTGTCATTCATTCATTACAATGTGGGAACACAACCTCACAGAGTTAAAGAATGGCAATATAATTATACCTTTGCCCTCCGCAGTTACTGTATGGGAAGACAAAGTAAAAAAATGGCTAATGCTCTGCTTTTGTTTTCAACTTGCGGTGAAAACACCCATATTTCAACCAATTATTTAGTTTTGTCCGGTTGTAAGTACATCCTCGAACGGCACACGTTGTTCCCAACCTTTTTAAAGCCATCATTTTATTCAGCGCCAGAGCGACTATATACAGTGATGTGATTAGCCTACCAGCTGATGAGGCGCAGGGGGCAGCCTGATGTGTGGCCCACAAACGTTTCCTCAGAAACCACCCCAGGAAACTTGTGGATAGAGGAGGAAACAGCATGAGTGGAGAGTGAACATATGAAGGAGGACACAGCATGGCTCATATCCTACTCTAGGTCTCAATCACAGACCCTAAATATTTCTTCATGGCATTTTGTAGACAAACTAATCCAGCATATTTATTATTGTAGCCAACAACATGAACAGCCTTGTGTTGTCAAGACATTAAGAAAACTACTTTAATAAACATACGAACAAGAAAGGAACACAGAGGAGTCGCACAAAATGACCCAACGGACGGTTGATTATGTTTGATTTCATTGGTGGATGTAACAGTAAACAACACATCTGATTGGCTAAATTCCCAGGAAGAGAGGACGCTGGGAGGTGTAGGATCTTGGAAGAGAGTGTGTGTGTGTGTGTGTGTGTGTGTGTGTGTGTGTGTGTGTGTGTGTGTGTGTGTGTGTGTGTGTGTGTGTGTGTGTGTGTGTGTTGTGT
>OLKM01003431.1:0-36638 GCA_900291075.1 Melanogrammus aeglefinus | reverse complement strand
TAGTGCTTCACTGTCTTTTTAGAATGGTGAGTGTCTTAGTTGTGTTGATCCTTTCATTGTACCTACAACTATTATCTTGGTGTTTCTTGGCTTGCAAGGGAGTTGGAGTAGGGGTGCGGGGTATTGATTGTTATTGGAACCGAGTAGTATTGTTGTGAACCGTCTGCTTTGCACTAAACCCAAGGGACAACTCATCATAACTGGTTATGCGCGCACATGAGTGTTTTTGTTTGTTGGCCCGCTTTCTCTCTCCGTCACAGGAGACTCAAGTTCTTCAATTGATCTCCAAATAACTTTATTTGTTTTCATTTGTATTTCTGCCTACTACGATCTACGGATCGGATGTTGCCGCGCACACACCACACACACACCATCACACACGGACACACACAACACACTCTACACAGCGCACAAACCTCACAACACCGCACACACACACACACACACACACACACACACACACAACACACCCACACACACATCACATCCAGACAAGCATCATGGATAAGCATGTCTCTCCGTTTGTTAAGACTAGGCCTATTATAATAGCCTACAGAAAGAAATGGTCAAGTGAAATTGGTCCTATTTTTTCCGTCTATCACTTCGTCAAAATTGATTGATGAGGTTGAACAGAACAGGACACATCTGTGTCGCATAAGGCCACCAGTGAAAAAACACCACACAATCGACCAAAACAGGATGGGTCACTGTGAGCTGTTTGTGTGCCCGATCATTGAGGGCGGCGTGGCTTATCAATAAACAAAGCGAGGTTACCTTGGCCCAATCAGGGGAACGCGCAGACACATGGCTATTTTAATAATGATATATAAACCATGAGAATATGAATATCATGAGAATTAAGTTAGGTCAGAGTTCTGAAAGTAACCGGATGTCTGTCTTCTGTTAATGATTTTTTTACGTTTACTGATTGTTTGTTTGTCTAACTCAGACACTGTTTAATTAATGGTTCTGCTTATTTGTTGAGTTGAAAACCCCAATACTTAATGTCCCCAAGGCTGGTCATGACTTGAGTGTGGGGGCAGCCAATATGCCGAAACATTAATAATATTGTTACTCAACTAGAAGTGGCCAAATTGTGTACCGTTGTGGTGTGTGATGTTCCTACTGCCTACAGTAGATTCTGCGCTCATGAATCGCCACTCAACTGTTCAGGGGGGGTGTAATAGACCTAACACTATCGCGATCACAAATGAACACCCCACCCGGCTTCTTTTTCCTTTATTTATATTTTGATATGATTTTCGGCAAAATCTGAAAATCGTTTTTCTCGGTTGCGGCCAGGGAGATACGTCTATATTACTGATTGGCATGCATTAACTCCGTGATATTGGACCTATGGACACCCTGGCTAATTAGTCCAGCTCCGTCAGGTTTAGATTCTCATGCGATGCCGAGCCCCACCCGTGGTTATCTCACACTATTCCTCGGGCTCGACCTTTTTCTATTATTCATTAAGTATAAGTAGATGACACGTATCACACGGAGCCAAGAATATTAGATGAGAGATCGAGTGTTAATTGTAACGAGCAGCGGGTTCTTCTTAATCCGTAGCGGAACCGCTCCTTCCATTGCATGGGTAGTTCCGGTGACTTGTCAACCCCAGCGTCTTCCGTTAAGACGACGAACCGTCTTTGCGGACAATGTATTCTTCTCTGCTGATCGAGCACTACGATTGGCCAAAAGACTGTAAATGCCCACCCACCCCCCCTCCTTAACTAATACTATGGCAAATTCATTATATTATTATTATTCAAACTTGAACAGTGTCTTTTTCGCAGTAGAGTGGTGGAGGGATGACGTAGGTCGGCCAACCGGAAGTGAGCGTTTCGCGCTGGTTCTCTCTTACAAAAAGCCAACGGTTTTATCCATTGGGTTTTGGGTATTGCAGAAAAATTGCATCTATGAAGCACCTCCTCAAAAAGCTGAAAGTAAATAAAAATAACCATGCTCCAAGAACGAAAATTAAAAACAGAAAAATGCATTCTGGAATTGGGAGTGTTCTCAGACAATTAACGTGCTCCACAAAACGATACGAAAGAGAGAAAGAGAGAGAGGAGGACAAAGAGAGAGACGAGAGAGAGAGAGCCTTCAGAAAGGTGTGCGCAGATAGTACAGTGGCCCTAGTTATGTTTATGCCAAAACCACAAATGCCTATAGGCACGTTCTTCCGCCCATCTAAATGAATGGAGGAAAAGCACCAACAGGGTTCGATACGTACCTCCCAGCATTTGGGGGAATGGTTACGTACATGCAATATATATAATATACATATAGTATATATATATATATATGATAATAATATATATATATATATTATATATATATAGTATATATATATATATATATATATCTAGGACAGATTCACCATTAAACGTGTCATTCTAAATAACATTTCTAGACGAGAAATATACTTTTTACTTGCATAATCTTCAGTCAGTGAATGGTGTTCTGATCTTTAGTTTGATAGTTAATTTTTGATGTCTCCCTAGCATGTTTCAACGACGTCAGGGTTGTTAGGGAGGGTTTGCTTGTATCGGACGAGTAAGAGGGTTTCGACCAGCCAAGGAACAAAGTCACTCGACCACCGGGTTCCACTATATGGATCTTTCAACCTAAGTCTGTATCTCGCTGTACATCCCTGGAATAAACCATTCTATTTCAAACCCTCTATATCAACCTGTCAAGCTGCTTTGTATTTTTCAGGACTTCCAAGAATTACTATCTACGACTGAAAATTACACAACGCAGAGTCTGTCCGAACAGTTTAGAAATATAGCTTGAAATCTAACAAGATGTATCACGTCCAATCCACGACGTGCACAAATGTTGTCAGTTAAGGAGCGAGACGTGTTGGAGGTCGCAATGCTTGTCACTGAGGCGACATCCGGAGGCCGAAAACAATGGGAGCGCCCAATAACAGCAGGTTAAACTAACACAGTCTTTGATAGGGTTGTGCTGTGAAGGAGTAGGGAGAACTGCACTAGATCACCTGAGAATTACAACTCATTTTTTTAACACACCATACTCAGTTATTCTGCAATGTTACTATCATGGTGTAGTAAGCTGCGATACAGTACTAGCATAGCATTAACATAACAACAGAGCACATACTAGTAACTAGGCTGCTATCCCACGCTAGTACCCACAACAGGTTCACAGGGATCTTGCTAATAGTTTACACATTACTAATTGAGCGAAAACACATAATGCATATGCATCGATAACTACTCCCATCACAAAAAAGAAAACCTCTTACTCACACATTTAAGAAGTTCGCACCAGACCGACTTTATTCACTCAATTCATCAACGCATGCAACTGCATTTTCAGAACGCGCGGTAAATTCCCACAAGTTTATGCACTTTTGTGCGTGAGAGAACATCCAAACACGTTTATTGCGACTAACACAGGAAGTTAAATCGGATAAAGGTCCTGTCTCTGAATAGGCCTCAGCAGGATTACATTACGGCGGCCCTTGTTTCTTGTACAAAACAAAAACAAACATCAACAGAAATTGCGTAGCATTGATGAAATAAAGTGAACGTCCGCTTCGGTTTATTTCTGTCAGTTAGTAAAATTTGTAATTGTGTAAATTATTTACTCCTACGCTACTTCATTTCTAACATAACATATATAGGCTATATATATATATATATATATATATTATATATATATATATAATATATATACTCTATTATTATATATGTATATGTATATGTATATATATATATTTTGTGTATGTATATATGTTATATATATGTATATATATGTAATATATATATATATATATGTGTTATAATGTATGTATATATATATATATAATATATATATATGTATATATATATATGTATATATATATGTATATATTTAATATATATATTGTGTGTATAGTATGTATAGTATATATATATATATTATATATATATATATATATATAATATATATATGTATGGAGGAGATAATGTGGAGGAGATAATGTTGTTTACAGCAATGAAAAGTAGTAAACGGGTGCAGCAGCTGGGCTACCACATCATTTTCATGATTACAATTAATTGTCGTGCCATGGATTATTTCCAATAACAATGGATTATTTTTGCGATGGATTAGAAATTATCAAGAGCATGGAGCGAGCTAGTCAAACAAGAGCAAGTGACAAACGAGACAATTTTCAGGCTGATATCATTAAATTCGACCATTTAGAACAGGGGGAACCCATTCTGACAGCTTGGAATAGGACTGTCAGATACTGTTCCCCCTCTGTTCCATAGGTCAAATTGAATGATATCAGCCTGAAATCATACACTGGACTTATCTGTTGTGGGTTAAGAAGTCAGCAGTATGAATTTGAAAGATGTGTGAGCCTCCTTTCCTATGGAACAGAGGGGGAACAGTATCTGACAGCATTGTCAGAATGGGTTCCCCCTGTTCTAAATGGGTCAAATTTAATGATATCAGCCTGAAAATCACAGGACTTCTTAATCTGTTGTGGGTAAAGAGTCAGTCAGCAGTATGAATTTGTAAAGAATGTGTGAGCCTCCTTTCCTATGGAACAGAGGGGGAACAGTATCTGACAGTATTATGAATGAGCACACTTCCTTCCAAAAGTCCATAACATTCAAAATGAAAAGTCTCTTCACAAAAATAATATTTTTTATTGATATAAATCTACAATACAACATCTTCCGATAAAACTCGCTAAAAAAAAGTCAGTTTTGAACCAGTTTTGAACCTTAGCTCTCTCCGAAGTGCTCGTGGTACGAGCACAGCAGCTCGTGGGCGAGCTTTTTGTGGTACGCGCGCTCCTTCGCCCTTCGGGTAATTTCGGACGGGGGTGGGGACTAGGGGATACACATCTCGACGGGGAAACAGATTTCGACACAACACCGGCTCAGACTACACGATTTCAGCCCGATTTTGCCCCGATTCTTTCTCGTCGCAGACAAATTTGCGAATCGTACAACGATTTTTTAGACAGGTCGGCGCACGAGACGAGGAGTCTTGTAATGTGACATGCTTGCGATCTGCTACGGATTTCTCGTCTGCGACGTTCGATAAGCCCCACGACGAAAAGTTTAGCATGTCCAGAATTTTTTGGGGAATCGCATGACGTAGCTATCATCATGAGGGAACCACGCCCCCCAGTTGCGTGAGGGAACCTACGAACAGCTGGTAGCTCAGTGTTTACCAACTGAACTTCACTGCACTACGCTGAGTACACCAGTAACTACTACAAAAAATGAGTGCGAGTTCAAATTGCAGAAGAAGAAGAATGCTAATGAAGAAAACAAGAGAGAAATATGAAACAACATATATGGAGACAACTCTTTGGTTGAAAATGCGGCAGTATATATTTACATCGCTCATGTCACTCGCAACGCAACTACTGTCAGGAGTTGCTGCATTGAGCAGATATAAAAACTACCGGAAGCTTTATGACAAAAATGTAAAAACATTGATGTCAGTTCTAAACCTTTGATTTCTATAATATCTTTGTAAACATGGAATGATACAAAGTAAAGAGCATCGCACCCTAGAATCGTGTAGTGTGGTCAGTCTTCCGACGAGACAACGCCCGATTTCCTGGCTCTGGGATCGTATAGTGTGACATGTTAAATCGTGGAGGGATGTCTGGGAATCGTGTAGTCTGAGCCGGCCATTATGGCCGGCTCAGACTAAGAGCAGCGCCCGGGTCCGATGTGAAAGGTCTGTCCGTGTCTCCAGCACTATAGCCACTAAAATTAAAAATAATGTTGGCACAGCATCTGGCTTCAGGCGATTGGTGGTGGACGCGGCGAACAAATCTCCCATCTTCAGCAAAAGCTCCCTCTTCAACGTAATCAGCCTCTATAAAGTGGTCGCTACATATTCTCTGCCCTGGCCCCATTGGGGGGCTGAGGCGTTTCAACGCAATTAACCATTTTTGGAGCAGTTTAGGCTTCTGTACAGAAATAACATGGAAATGAACTATTTTACCACTCTGTTTTACCCGATAATACTCGTTTGAACAGCCAGGGTCAACACAAAATGACCCCACTGTTCTTCTTCCATGATTTGCCATGGTTATTTGAAAGCGCCAACCATTCTGATGACGTCACGCCTGCTTTTTTAAAACATGGCCTTGTCATTTTCCAGTGAAACTACTTGAATTTCAGGTTTAATGAAAATACATGTATTTTCAAAAATGAAAAAGCAACCAAAAAATGGTCACAGTTCTCATTGCTTCATTTCCACTTTAATATGTGATGTGAATATGTGAATATGTGAATTACTCAAATCCTCGAGCTCCACAATACTGGTCTCTAGATTTCTAATAGATTGAGCCGCCTCTCTAGTCACATTGAAATGGTACAGTACACAAAACTGCTTAACCTGTACTTTTCCTAAATCCTACCATTGTTGGATGGATGAAACTCTAACTCAACTAAACATTTCCTAAAAGTACAATCATTCAAAAGTGCAATATTGAAGTGCCAATAAGCACTTTTTCTGTTTAACTCTGTATAAAAACAGTTCAGACAAACAAAAAATTATCAGAAAAACCTAAAGGACTCAAAAACCATGTTTTTTAAAATCTGCAAATGATGATCAAAACAATTAAAACTATACAGTTGTCTCTGGCATGAGACCATGACTTTTGCCTGCAGTTTCCATGCTAAGATCTCCACACATACCTTAGGTCATAAGTCACAATAGTTATTTTCCTTCCTAGACTGTAAATTTGGCTCTCAACAGTAAACAGTATCAACAGTACAGTACATCAACAGTACAATTAAAATCATCCCCTAGGATTAGGAAATCTGTTTGAGCACAGCCTGAGTGTCTGCTAATTTATCTATAAAACATCTTTCTTGTGGATTAACAGGAGCATGGACATTTATCAATATTAAAGTGCTTTTTTCATATCGTGCAGTGACTTTAAGAAGCCTTCCCTCAACAATTTATTTACAGTCAAGTGATACTGGCAAAAATGGTTTTTTGAAAAAGAATAGCCACTCCAGCACTCACATTGCTATCTTGACTAAAAACAATATAACCATCCCATTCTCGCTTCCACTCAACTTGAATGTGAGCAGTAGTATGTGTTTCTTATAAAATAAATGTATATACATTTTATTTTGTTCAAAGTTCAAAAAACAAAGCTCTTTTTTTAGCCTCCCTTGCTGCATTTAAATTAAAAGATGAGATTTTAAAACTTGCCATAAGTACAGAAAAAATATAAAAAGATCTCCTTGTTCTTAATCATTACTAATTTCTCTTCTC
The DNA here is from genome assembly GCA_900291075.1 of Melanogrammus aeglefinus. Lineage (NCBI taxonomy): Eukaryota > Metazoa > Chordata > Actinopteri > Gadiformes > Gadidae > Melanogrammus > Melanogrammus aeglefinus. Next base: position 29,357 of record OLKM01003431.1, on the reverse strand, counting down.
CTCTGTGTCCGATTAGCCATTTAGCAGATTCTGCAAACGCAGATCGGTTTTGGATAGGCTATCCTCCTCTACAGTGACAGCCCATCGTCATCTTTTCAAGGAAACTGCAAATTTTCTCTAGACTATAGCCATTGGCTTTCTGACCATCGGCTATGGATGAATCAGATGACTCTGGTTCACTATCTGTTTCAGAGCCTCCATCTGTCACACAACTTTTTTGGGGGCCATATCCCCTTTCATTGTGATCTTGTTCTCTTTATCCTTGGCAATTTGAACACATTTTTATCATCTCTTATTTTTGTCTCCCATCAGTTGTTAAATCATCAATGTTCATTTCTTCATCATCCCCTCCCTCAACACTAGTCTGAGTGGGTTCACTTAAAACTACAGTAGAAGATAGAGGGATGCCCCCCCTCTTGCTGAGAGTCTGTATACGGCTGCTGGATTAGAGCCTCCCCTGACCCCACCTCTGCTCCCCTGATTCAGCAGCCACTAACTCTGCCACTAGCATCCCGCCTCCTTGCTTCTACATCTACAACCTGTAACTCTGTAGCTACAGTCTGTCTCTCTGCCACTACAGCCTGTCTCTCTGACTGTGCAGCCTGTGGCTCCTGAACTGCCACACCCTGCCTCTTCTCTTGACAGCCCCTCGCCAAGTGCCCCTCTCGCCCACAGCCAAAACACTTTATTTATTCAGTGGTTGCAAAGATGGTGTACTCAAACCCATCAACTTTAAATTTCATCACCACTTTCAATTCATCATTATACTCATTTTTCAGGATCATGTAAACCTACCTTCTGAAACTTAGGATATGCTTTACATGGGCTGACTTACAGCCGGAGGAAAGCGTTTTCAAAGATGACACTATTTTCCTATGACCAGATAGCTCCCTTTCTAAAGCCGTTTATTACTAATAAACGGTGGCAGATTGGAGAGTATTATTTTCTTTGCATGATTAAGAGGGAAAACACCAAGATATGTATTGCTTAAAAGCAATTCCCCGCTCCACCACGGTCTTTACTTTGTCCAGCCTGTCTACAAAAAGAACGACCGCACTGTTCATCCTGGATGCAGCTCTCGGACTGTCCTATGTATCCCACCAGTTCACCCACTGCCAGACAGCATTCCTCTACGGAATACCCTGCTTGGACCGGGATTTTAAGCCTTTGTCGGCGGGTGAGGTTTTTGAAAGCTCAGTTGCCGTAATGGCCCAGTAAAGACGCGAAAGACGCGGTTTATACCTCCACCCCCTGTCACTTGTTCATGTAGTAACACATGGTCAAAAGGTGCCTGTCCCAATATGGAAAAAACATTTTTTAACAAGTATACCCTGATCCTGTGATAGGGAAGGAATATAGACACATATTTAACAAATACGTAGGTGTTCAAAGAAAAGAGGAAGCTGATGGTAGGCGGTGTGTCTCTGCTGTTGTCCTGAGCTCCTCTCTACGCCTCGTCGCTCTGCTTCTCCTCTCTCTGCTCCTCGTCTCTCTTCTCCTTGTCTCTCCTCGTCTCTCTGCTCCTCATCTCTCTGCTCCTCATCTCCCCTGCGCCTCTCTGCTCCTTGACTCTCCTCGTCTCTCTGCTCCTTGACTCTCCTCGTCTCTCTGCTCCTCCTCTCTCTACTCCTCATCTCTCTACTCCTCGTCTCTCTGCTCCTCCTCTCTCTACTCCTCGTCTCTCTGCTCCTCATCTCTCTACTCCTCGTCTCTCTACTCCTCCTCTCTCTGCTCCTCGTCTCTCTACTCCTCCTCTCTCTGCTCCTTGTCTCTCTGCTCCTTGTCTCTCTACTCCTCGTCTCTCTGCTCCTCCTCTCTCTACTTCTCGTTTCTCTGCTCCTCCTCTCTCTAATCCTCGTCTCTCTGCTCATCGTCTCTCTGTTCCTTGTCTCTCTGCTCCTTGTCTCTCTCTCCTCGTCTCTCTGCTCCTGGTCTCTCTGCTCCTCATCTCTCTGCTCCTTGTCTCCCCCGCGCCTCTCTGCTCCTCGTCTCTCCTCGTCTCTCTGCTCCTTGTCTCTCTCTCCTCATCTCTCTGCTCCTCCTCTCTCTACTCCTCCTCTCTCTGCTCATCGTCTCTCTGCTCCTCCTCTCTCTGCTCGTCCTCTCTCTGCTCCTCCTCTCTCTGCTCCTCCTCTCTCTGCTCCTACTCTCTCCTGTCGGCCTGGTGGTCACTTCCCGTCAAACGGCGTGAAAATAATTATGTCCTTGTGTATACGTGTGTGTGCATTTGTGTGTGAGAACATTTGTGTGTGTGCTCAAATAAGTGTCAGCCACCCATTAAAGCTAAAGAGCTAAAGAAACCGAGTGAATCAAAGGGCAGGGAGGGGTGATTAAGAGTTGCCGCATTACTCCCACACATGCAGACACACACACACTGACTGCACGTTTGAAGAGCCTGGCTGATAACATGTGGTTTCAGGGACATCCACATATGTGTTGGTGTTAAAGTCACCAGGCTTCCTCACTCCCAAGTAGAACAGAACCCAGCAGTACACAACAAGGCACAACCTGTCGGAGCAGCATGCTCCTCCACAGAGACAAACACAGGCTCACACACATATGTTGGAGACCTATTATGCACACCTTGGCCCACTGACACCTAATGTACCCTGGTGTGCAAATGGGTGGGCATTTATCTTTATGTCCGTCTGTCTGTCTGTCAAGCAATTTAAAAAAACACATGCCCAGGCGCGCACACACACACGCATGCACGCATGCACACACGTGCACAAAGCCCATCTTAAGTCTACAAAATTTAATGAGCTTTTGAACCAAAGGAGAGGTGAGGGAAGAAGAGGGAGAGGAGAGGAGGGAGGGATGTGAACAGGGTCGAGGAGAGAAGAGATGATGAGTGGAGAGAGTAGGGGAGAGGGAGGGAAGAGGTGAGGAGGAGAGAGCCGAGAGGAGAGGAGAGAGGAGGGGGGAGAGGATAGGTAGTAGGGTAGGATAGAAAGATGAAGAAGAGGGGAGAGCAGAGGGAGGGAGAGGAATCTGTGGTGAGGAAGCCATAACCACAGCGCTCACTGACGGGCGGTAAGAGACGTGTGCTGGTTAGTGACAGGTCAAGTCCCAAAGCACTTGAGCCCTGCTAAGTGTGCTGCGACCAAATTGAAATCCCCACACGTTGTTCCATCGGTAAGTCCATAGGCCCCTGTGTGTGTCGTACAAGTCTATCCATCTAGCCTGATAATCATCCTGCAGTTCTGTTTCGTTTCACTTCACAACTCAGCCTGAGGTTTCCTACTGAGGCGGGCAGATAGTCACTCAGAGAGTGGGTGGGGGTTGCTTCCACCTGATCACGAAGCGGATAACAACTTAGCATTGTGTTTGAATTTAAGGCTCAGCAAGATTTTTCAATAGCAGGATGCATGGACGTTTTGTTAGGATACTTAAGAGGCAGTATCCAAACCTTTAACTATGGGAGTGCCATGTTCTATTCCATGAATATACAGTGTATACATTGATTGATGAAATGTGTTGCAATAACCCTGTTCAATGTTGTATTAAGTGTGCACATGTTCATCCACACACACACACACACACACACACACACACACACACACACACACACACACACACACACACACACACACACACACACACACACACACACACACACACACACACACACATGAATTTTCCACAGCCAAACAAAATGACCAACCACAAACATTCATTCAAGCAACTCTTAACACTAACAATAGTAATGATAGTGCTAAAGAGGAGCTGGACCTGTCCCTGGCAGTGTTCTCCTCGAGAATAATCCATTCCCCGCTCTCCATTTGTCAATCAGACAGATGCATCAGCAGCGCTGCGGGGTGTGTTCACCATCACACACAGACACACACACAGGAAATGAAGATGCACACGCAACGCCGTAAAAGCACAAACAACTTGTGCGCACACATCCTCACACCACATGACGTGTCAGTCACTGAGTCACACAAATACAAGCATGCTGACGGTTACACACACACACACACACACACACACACACACACACACACACACACACACACACACACACACACACACACACACACACACACACACACACACACACACACCTCTAACCACACAAACACACACAGCAGGTGGTATGAAACACTCACGGGTGACTAACAGGGCTCCTGTCAATCAAAACCATATTTCCGAGTTAACCTTTTTCTTCAGTCTGGTCCAACTATGGTGAACATAATCAGCCATGAATCACTGCATATATAAACATTGGTAACATATTTAGACTTGGGAACAGATGACCGTCGGGATTTACCACAATTCCAATTCAAACTGTTGTCTTCTGTCGTCAGGGTCCTGAATATCTCCTACTAAGGGCAAACAGTGTAAAGTTGAGCATGTACAATACTAAAACCACTGCCTAGGACTAATTTGGTTTTATTCCCTGACAGTATCATAAACAAAAATAAAGAATGTAAACATTGTAAAATATATCAATATTTTAGAACGTTTTACCCATGCATTTTGTATCTGCAACTTCAGCTCTGAGCAGATTTATGAGGGGATTTAAAACCCCTTATGATTCATATGCCTATTTTACTCAATGGGCAATGATCTATCTGTATGCCGTGCTAGAAGACTCTCTAGTGGCCATGGGGGTTATCAGCAGAGATGTGCGTCTGTGTGCGTGTGGGTTGTAACCCCTATAACTAACCAAATAAGAAAAGCATCCAGGGATGGATTAAGATTCCTCTGGCCACACAGGGCATCAGATACAACCCTTAATGAGTCCAGACAGCAGAGAGGGGATCATTTGCAGCGTGTAAATCCTGCCTTTAAGACCCTCTCTGAACATGGCGGCCTGCCAGCTAACCGTTCGCCCGCATCTGAAATTAAGAGGCTCCGCTAATGTAAGCCTTTGGTAGTGGCTCTAAGTGAGTTAAGCGATGTAGCGATAGCAACGTAGAAACGCTTTTGTCCCTCTTGACCGGGCGGGGACCCAGCGAGTGGCCCCCAGCGAGCGGCCCCCAGCGAGCGGCCCCCAGCCACCTGCCCCCAGCCAACGCCCCAGCTGCGATAAGGAACAGAAACGCGGTTCTACCACCGTTATCCTCTGACTGGTGAGATTGCTGCAGTCCTCTTATCAGTTCCATAATGAACAGAGTGATATGATGATTATTCTGGTGATGATGATGATGAGCTGTGCTGTGCTGTTGTGTTGCTTGTCTTCCAACGGAGGTCAGACGCCGGCTCACAGCCCAGAGGGGCATTATGGAAGCCTTGTGAGTTACTTTCTGTTCCTCTGAATCTCTAATCGTTGCGGCAATGTGATCCACAACCCAATCGAATAGGTCGTTTGTCATTAGTCGTGGTCCAAACATCACTGTTTTTCTGCACATTTTCAAGTATCACATTCCGAGTGGATGCCGGCCGCATAATTCATTTCCCTAGGAGGGTTTTAAAATCGCTTGGAGTTTTTTGCCTTTTAAAAAAAAAGTCATGATTCCAATTAAATTGGCGACGGAAACATCTTTGACGGATCAGATGTGATGTAGTGATCATTTAACTCTGATGTCTGTAAAAAATAAATGTGTTAAATGTGGTCATGTCTATGACCTCCATGTTTATCTTTCTATAAGTCTTTGTTGATTGCATTTACGCTTGAAAACCTTAAAAGCGTATTCATGTTTTATAATTATCTTATATACAATTTCCCTAACAAATTTACTTTTTGGCAAAGCAATGGCAAACATAAACTTCTGGATTGCCGTACATATGACGTTGGCCTAGTCTGTTGTAAATCCAAATTAAAATAATGAATACGTCATCCTTCACCATTCTAACCTCTATGTTTTATTGAACCAAGCAGATTCATAAATAAAAAATAACAAAAAAGCTCAGATAAATCCACAAGGCAAAGACAATGAATTAAACAACATGCAAACTTCGTGATTCCAGTGATAAGTGTTCATAGTAACCAAAGAAAACGTTGCTACCATTGAAAATTAAGAAACTAAATATCCTTTACATTCACTGTACAAAGATTATGAAAATAAAATGAATTTCTCCCTTGCATTTGATCAAAAATGCATTTAAATGCTGACACTATCTTAAACTATGGGATTTTCAACTGAGAAAAATAAAATGCAATCCATTTTGTTTTTGAATAGAACCTCACAGTCCCCTGACGTATTGCTTGTTTCTTTGACAAACCGGAAGTAAAGTAGAAAAAAGTTAAAATGTTTGGGTCAGTGTTTCCCCTTCATGCATCCAGCAAGGGCACCTCTGCAGAATTAATGGCACCAATGCAATCAGCTGGGCAGATTTTATTTTTTATAAAAAATACATATTTTAACCCCAAAAATACATAAATTATGTTTTGTTTCTTTTAAAAATGTATACGTCATAGGTGACCCCTACTGCATTCCACTTTTATTTGTTACCTCCCAGACTGCACAGTGAATAACATGCAGATTAACCCAGATATACACCGGCTGCAATGAGAATCACATTGTAGCGGATAACAAAATAGAAAATATAAATTATGGAGGATCAAGATCGAATGTCACGGGGGGGTTAGGCAGACAGGCCGGCAGGGACTCGACAACAGGTGGGTGGTCAGACAGGCGAGGAGTCGGAAACAGGCAGGATCAGTGTTGTAGAACAGTTCAGGAGTTGCGGGAAAGCTCTGTGAGTACGATCGACGATCTGGCAGAGACTGAGAGGAGAGAGAGGATTTATACAGACGGATCACAGGTGAAGGTGGTTGGGTTAATTAGGGGATGATCAGGGTGGCAGGCAGGTGAATTGGAAAACCAGGGTCGGACCATGACTGTCAAGGGAGAAACTGCTGCATGCGTTTAAAAGGTGAAATGACAAAGAAGGAGATAATGGACAAAATATTCTTTCTATCTGCCAGCCTTCTTCAAATACAGTCCTACATAGATTATTTGGGAAAATGGTAAATACTGATAAATATTGGTAAATAATTCATTGGTCGAGATGATTGTCTTCCATGATAAGCATTACCAGAGCGGAGCATCTTCAAATATGTTTTGGAAGTCCCCAGAGATATTTAGGGGGAGAACTTTATTAAAACTATCCTATCATAGATTAGCAGACCGTCAAACCAATCAGGACAGAGTTGGAAGAGAGACTTGATTGAAATGATATCGCCTGTGGCTGAATTATTGCAATCATGTGTGCATGTTCGGTCGTTGTTGTGGGTGTGCGTGTGTGCTATAGCAAAAAGCATTGTTATCGGCAATCAACACTCTTTCAAATCTCTATCTTTAATAAAGTTTTGGTACATCTACTGTCGCCTTATCTCTCTCATCACCTCGATGGCCTTTAAAATATATTAAAAACTACTCCGCTGGGTAACCATTTTGTTGAGGGATTTTTTGCTTTGCTTACATAAAACATCCGGGTTGCGTTAGAGAAAACCTTTTATTTATTTCCCATTTTTTGTCATGTGAGACCCAACTGCACTAGCTGTAGAAAGGATATGAGGATATAAGAGTTTGACTATGACTAACAAAGGCACAGCAGATTATTTACAGTAGACTTATCCAGTTGTACTCAACAACTGGGGTTCTTCTTTTGAAATGATCCATCTTGGCGTTGATGGACTATTTTCTTAGAAGTGTAAAGCCGCTGCAATAGCAAAGCAACTAGGTTTATACTTTTACCATATGTATAGCTTTCCCTTGGATTATTTCTTTATGAGTAGCAAATTCAAAACCGACTTCACGCTTCAGGTAAATTCTATGCTTGTAGAATATTGATGTGACCAGATGCCTCGTTTGAAATCGATTGTCAGGCAAAATAAGAGACTAAACACTTAATAAAGTGTTGTTTACACAAAAAGAAAAATACCAGCTAGTATAAGCGCAGTGTCCTGCTTTTCCATATTCTTGCTTTTTACAGCGTTTAAAATGGGTTATTTTTGGTTATTACTCTCATCCTAAAGGGGAACCATGGTTTGGCCCCTGGTAAAAGACCTGAGGCTGCTGATTGAAAAATATTTGAATTAAAGGAGGTACACAGTCCAGGATCATCCTATCACTATACATGTAACGCCGTTGGCGTTACATGTAAATGATAAATTCTGTAATGTTCCCGCTTATCCAGAGGTCAAATAACTTGCCGTCTTATTATTTTTTAAGCTAATTATTTTTAACTTTGTCACAAACTATTTTGTTAGAAATTCTATGTGATAGTCAGATTTACAGTGTAGCCTGATAAAATGATAAAAGCAATATCTTAAATTCTGTCAAAAAAGTGATCAAAGATTCATCAAATCTAAATCAAATAATCTTTTATAATTTCTGGAAATACAAGTCCCTGTTACAACTAATACACGACGTGAAAATACATGCCCCTATGTAAATGCAATCAGGCTCTGTTCAGTTTCCAACCTGTACTGTTGGCCTTCACCTAATGGTTCTCTATTGACTAAACCAGCCCAATATGCCAAATCCTTAATAGCAATTCCTCAGGGTCCATTTATGGCGCATTTCCACTAGCACGGCTCGGCTCGGTATGGCTCGGCTCGGCGCGCTATTTGCGTGTTTCCACTAGCGCGCAGTACCTGCAACCGGGTACACTTTTGGTATCACCTCAGCCCCGGTTCCAAGCGAGCCGAAGCATTACTAAAACGTGACGTCAGCCGACTGCCTTCCACTGATTGGCTGATGAATGTCGTCACTGGAAGCGTCATAACCGCGCGACTTTTCAATAGTGTTTTGTCTCGCGGCCCGGAGTCTTCTCTGGCTCTCTTCTCTTGCCTTCTGTGTGACAAAAAGCCAGAGGGTGAGCAGCAACACGATCGCCTCCATGTCCTCCATGCTGTCCTCCTCTGATGTTGTTGTTGTTGTTGTTCTGGTCTTCCGGATTTGTACGTTGCTCGGCGCCGTGTAAATGACGTCACAGCGGTTTCGCGCAGCCATGTTATGACGACCCCGCCCACGTCGAGGAGGCACCAGTTGTAATGGAAACACAACCAAACAGAGCCGTGCCGAGCCGTATCGAACCGAGCCGTGCTAGTGGAAATGCGCCATTAGTGACTTAAGACAGCAATTTACTAGAAAGGCATTAATGCATTAAATATCACATTTGCGCAAACTGATTGGCATTTGGCGTGATAGAATTTATGGTTTTGACCATTCGTTTCAGATGGGCTATTTTTATACAACCATCAGGCTTTTTTTTGTATTTTATCAATGTTCTGCTGCAGTTGAAACTATTTTATTGTCTGCATCTATTTTCCTCTGCAGTATGACCCACCTACCAGTAGTGGCGCCAGGATTTTGATTATGGGTGGGCCTTCTGAAAACTGGATGGGCCAGTTAAAATAAGACAAAAAAAACAACAACACACAGCGTCATCATCGTCATCTCCGTTTCAGCACTTTTCTGCGGCGCTGAGGACAGCGACTAATGCCTATGTGGCTCTTCCGTCGCTTCCTCAGCTCAGTGCTGAAGCGGACAAAGACTTGGCAGTAAGCCTAACTTCATATCTCTCTTGAACGTTCAATGCACAAAAAGACTGTAACGGAATTATATCTTTGGAGGGTGAGGGTCTGTTTCTCTCTCCATTTATTCTTAATTCATTCTATTCTTATTCAGATCAGAAACACATATGAAATAACATGGAAAAAACTCAAAAACAGCAGGGAAACAGTCCCAAATGAATTTTGCTGTAGCTTGTTTCTCCAAAGTAATCAAATTAATAACATCTAACCATAGAAACAACAACATAACAGTCCGATAGCTGATCACACATGAACTCAATTCCAGTTTGCTTGTGGGCTTGTTACAATAGGAGATGGCGGGGTTTCGTGCTGAACACAGCAAGAATTTCTCAGTTAATTCCCTCTCGAACGAAAGCAGGGATAACGCATTTAATCTGTCTGTCAACATCTTCGATCTGGTGCCTGTTTTTATTCTATTGACAGCAGAAAAGAGTCTTTCCACAGTGCAGGTCGTCATGGGCAATGTAAGGACGGCCCGCAGGAGACTGTCCATGTTGGGGAAGATATCACGGGGGCATGCGTCCAGCACCTCTATGAGTGTTTCTTTTTTCTTGTTTGTCTTGTTGGCCTTTCTTTTAAGCTGCTGCACAAACACAGTGTGCGCTGCGTCCTCCACCGGAATGGAAAAGTGCGCACAGGCGGGCCGGATGAGAGCCTTGTCTCCAAAGGTGTCTGACTGTGGCAAGCAGGCAGCAGCGGCTGTCATGAAGCCGTATGTGTCTGGCGTGAAACGTGTGTTCAGCTCCATTATCTGCTTGTCCAGTATGTCATATCATAATTTCTGTAGGTCCAACTTTTGTTGTACAGGTGATGATTTGCCCAGAGTAGAATCCACGTGCGTATTGTCTAACCTGGCCGGCAACTTTCTCTTGCGAGTTCCACTGACATCCCAGCGCACAATATCATGTTTATTCATGAGCTCATCTGTCAGTGCCAGCACTTTATTAAATGTATCATTTTCATTTCTAAATTGTGTGTAGCTGTCTTTGAGCCCTTCTACCAGATCAATACAATCTGTGACTGATAAAGCCCTTAGTGGCGTAGTCGCTGACTTCAAATAACTGGTTGAATGTGACAAGCAGAAACAAAACGTTTTCGTTCGCATTTGGTGGAGTAGGGATTCAGCTTCAAGTTTTGTTTGGCCAAAACTTTCGTAGAATGTGGCGGGGGTCTCCAAGATAGGTCCCAGGAGCGTCAACACCTTACTGACCGCATTTGACCGTGAGCTCCACATCACAGCATCTCTCCAGCTCCAGTGTTTTTTTCCCTGGTCGCATCTCTTTTTGAATGTCCAGAAATTTGGCGTGTCTGTGCGCCCCAGTCATGAAGTTGTTCAAGCTGTTTATAATATCGAAAAATGTTGAAATGCCAGGAGACACTTTAGCTGCTGTGCGCAGGACAAGGTTAAGTCAATGTGAGTTACAATGTACATATAGAGCGTGGGGAAACGTCTTCTTCAGTATCACGTATGTACCCCTCCTCTGTTCCCCGACATGACTGATGCGCCATCAAACCCAAATCCGACGCACAGGCCCGGGTCCAGCTGCAACGGCTCCAACACTTCCAAAATCTTAGCTGATATTGCCTGTGCAGTCATGTTGTTCGTTTCCACAAATCCCACAGCCCGTTCCTTCAATGTCCGTTCCTTCAATGTGCCGTTGTGTAGGTATCTGACACATACTGCCACTAGCTCTCTTTTTGAGTCTTTGCACTCATCTGCTAAAATCGCATAATATGTGCACGGCTCATCATGCAAATCTGCCTTTATTTTTCTTAGAAGGAGTGATGCTGCGATTTCCAGTATTTCATTTTGTATTGAGTTGTGCAGTAGTTTACCATTCCTGGGTAATTCATCCAGTCGCCTTTTTATTTCTGGGTCATATTTGGAAACCAGCTCAAGTAATTCCATAAAGTTACCCTTGTAACGCGTCTGCGTTTTCCCGATGCCCACGCAATGGGATTTCTTGTTTTGCACAGAACAGGACGAGATCTATTACCATCATGATGTGCTGTCTGTGTCTTTCAATGAAGGATTTGTCGCTGGCATCGTTGCTCATCTTGTTATTAATATTTCCCCGTCCTGGTTGGTGACTTTGCTTAAAACCATCCATCTTTCCCAGGGCTGCAGCATGTGCCCTGCTGGCTTCATGTTTGCCACAACCCTCAGATATATGTTTCCAGTCTTTGAAACCCGCATTTATGAACCTGTCTTCATAAGCTGCTTCAGGGAAATGACGACAAGTCTTACAAAACACAGCATCTCTTCAGCCACGGGAATTTGGAGTACCACCTGTCAGAAAACTCCTAGCTTTCCCCGAAATGTGTGTGGCTGAGAAGGTACAGAGTTTGGGCTGGCTTGCGGGCTCATCTATTGATGACAGGTCTAGCGGAGGTTGCTGGGGAACGGCGTTTGTTCTAGGCTGCTGAACCCTGTCTCCTATAACACATAAAGCGCCAGTAGCGCGGGAAGGACGGTGCTGCCGGGGCTGCAGCCCCCCCTGGTGGTGCAGGGTGTAACATCACTGTAAACCGAAATGTTTGAAATAAATGAATAAATATATATAAATATATATTTTTTTTTTAAAAGTATATATATATATATAATATCTGTAAATTATATGGGGTGTAAATAGAGTTGTGGGAATGTGTGGGAAAATAAATTTAAAAACTAAATTGTGGAGGAGACTCTCACTAGGAAGCATATTCAAACGAATAGTTGAACAACAATGGCGAGTGACAACCGTGGACGTGGAGTAAAACAGAAAGGAATATTGGATTTTTTTCACAAGTAATGTTACTGTGCCTATTTCAAAAAAAACTAAAACGACTATCACCGAGGAGGAGGACAACAAAGAAGATGAAAACAGCAACATTCATCCTCCTACTACAGAAGAGATCCCAGCTAGCATTAGCAGCTCAGCACCAGCCCCGCAGTTCCCGCCAGGAGACGGCGGCAGCGGGGGCTGCAAGAAACAACAGCCTGGCTCCAACTCTGAATGTTCCGGTATGACCAGGGCCCCCGATGCCGGGGGTAGGCGCCGTTTCAACCAAAGACCAAAAATTTAATGAAATTTGCATTTCATCTAAGAATTTATGTACCGTATGTTTTATTTGCGTGTAGCTTTTTGGAGCCAGTAAGCAGCCTAGTAGGCCTAGTGTGCGATGCGCTAGGGTACAGTAGCAGAAAAAAATACGATGACGTCACTCATTCATTCGTTCAGTTGGCAGCCCCCCCTACTTAAAACATCTTCCCGCGTGCCTGTAAAGCGCTATCATAAGTTAACTTACTGCCAATATTATTTTTCCCTCCAGAAAATGTACATACAGAAAGCCAAACACTAACGTTAATGCAACCTGATATCAGAAATCCCACTGATTTCTGTGAGATCGGATTGCATTAACGTTAAGTTAGACTGTTAGGCTACTTGCCTTGCTGCCGGTGTGAGGAGGTGACTACTGGAGGTGATGGGGGGAGAGCGGCCGAACTGGATGGTAACTCATTTGAAGAGGCAGGAGTTTCCTCCTCTTGCTCCTCGGAGTGTTTCTTAGTAAATTTAAAAGAAAATAAACTGCTTTGCTTGGCCATTGTCATAGATATTGTCATAAAGCATCCTAAAGCTTGCCAAATCGCTCTGCTTGTCTGGCGTCTCCCTCTCAGTTACCGTTGCTAACTCATGATTGGTCAGAGGCGGCTCTGAGGCAGGAGTCCAGGACTCAGCCTGTCGGCAGGCGCCACACGTGGGGTAGAAGCCGCTGATTGGCTGAGAAGCTTTCATTCAAAGCTTTCCTCTGGGATGCTTATTGGATGAACAGCTAGGATGGGTGGGCCCAGCCTAAAATGGGTGGGCCTGGGCCCACCCGGGCCCATTAGTAGCGCCGCGGCTGCCACCTACAAAGCATGGTGTCATTTAATGACATCCCATACTGACAATATTATACTTTACATGTTAAGGGTTCAGACAAAACGGTCTCTGTAGGACAATGAACAGGACCCTTTGACCCGGTGCATTCCAATGATTGTTCATTACAGCTTCTATTGGATGCTGGAATTTATCCCTTGTTTAACACAGTCTTCAACAGATCACCTATCATTCCACATGCATATAAGACCCCTTGAAACATCGCTAGCAAGCATTTCACCAGAGATTCTGTCTGTTAAGGGCATGTATAGCATACAAGGAAATAGACCTAAGGAGCTGCTAACATTGGATTATGTAAAAATGCAGTTATCTCAAACATTATGGTACCACAATCAAAGGACAGTACGTATGATTAAAGAGGTCTCAGATAGATGGTCACATGGTTCAGTCAACTAGCTATTTGGCTTTGCTGCTGAGCGCATGGCAGAGGGCTGTTATGGATGAGAATTGGGATGAATTCTGCATACAAGATGAAGTGCAAAAGTAAAAAAAAATAGAATGAATAAGTAGCATAGAGTGGTAGCGTTGAAAAAAGCCAAAGTACTGTAGTGTCGGAGAAATGTAGGTTAGTGGTTAGCAATGGGTGGAGAGGAAAAGGAAAAATAGACATGGATAGTGTCAAGAAAGTTATGAAGTACGGCAAAGAGAAAACTTGTCAGGGATTGATGGAATGTGCCCGAAGGACACTTCTATCTGGATTGAATAAAATAAAATGAAATAGGTTTCACTGAAGGAAAACAAGACACAAGTTGATAATAGAACAATGCTATTAATAACACAGGAAAAATAGTTTTATTTCAAACAGTAGAGCTTTCTTTTTACCACTGTGGTTTATTCTGATGGTGTTATATGATTTTTTCTCCTTTTAATTAGATATTTGAACGTGACATTTATTATTCATGTTCTTGGTTCATTAGCATGTAAATAACACAGAATAAAATTATAAAATAACCTCACTTATTCAATTAAATTTAGAAACCAGGTTACATACTTGATGTTGACACCATGTTATATCCTTTTGCGTTTTGATAAAATCATTGATGGAACAGAAATTCTAAATGTGTTTTTGTGAATACCAATCACTATCCCCATCCCCATTGACCATCAAAACACATCAAATACAACAAAACAGTGATGGTCCTCTATTGACCGAGCCAACAACACTTGTGATAAAAATTAATAGCATTCTATAAATAATTGATTAATGACAAAATTCTAATTGCTGTGTTCAATCTTACTTCTTGCTGAGTGTGTTTCTTTTATAAATGCTGTCGGTGCATTCTGCACTCACTATGCATCGGATCATCAGCGAGCAACTTTTCAGTCCCTCCTCATACAGAACACATTCATTTACAGTGCATGTTCGGCTCAATACAGAACTGGATTATCTGTAGAGTAGAAATATAGATTTTCTTTTTCTTAAGTAAAATTGGAAAAGTGCAGGCCTTGAAATGTATTCAAAGTATAAAAGTAAAAGGTAGCCCTGTCAGATTTCCACCAGAAGTTTCTGTGCCAAGCTATCTGAACCTCCAGTTATATTCATATCATTTGATAAATGCTAAAGTTAGAACATTCCAACTTCAAAGAAGGTAAACGATTGTAACGGGTTGGAAAGAGTGAGGGCAGGCAGAGTTGTCGTCCCTCTGCGGGAGATCGTTTTATTGTCTTTTGAAACCGAACACAAATACTGAAACTACAACCAAGGTTCTACCAGAGTCATCGCCTTGTGTGATCTCCACTCGTTGTGGATCTCTCTGTTCCGTTCTCCCCTGGATTCCTTTTCCTACTGCACCACAAAGCAGGCACATCAGTACAAACACTCCCTGATTGGCCTGAGTGCTGACACCTGCTCGCACTCAGGTCCAATCCCCCCAGCCAATCCGGTGCGCTCCCAACCTACTAGGGCTGTCATGTATCCAAAAACGCGAATTCGAACGTGAAAATTAATATTCGAAATGTGAAAAAACACTCCCGCGGTACAAGCGCCTCTATCTGCTTTGTGAATGAGCCTCTGTCTGTTCGCGATGTCCCTCGTTTTAAAGTAAGGAAATGCCCAGCGAAAGCCGCCGCCCACCAGCACTCTCAACGAGACGGCAAACATAGAACACATACTGTACAAAGTAATCTGATAGGCTACTGTAGGCCTACAGCGTAATCTGATAGGCTACTACTGTACGTGCATGTGCGCGGGAAGTTGTACGTGATCTGATACTGTACGTACTGTACGCATACGCACACATACCCGGGAAATGTAAACCAATCACAGCAACGCAAAAACCAAAAACAGCTACGTCATGATTATATGTGAAAAACCGTTATCAGAGGAAAAATGGCTGAAAATACAGAACACGTCGCGGCTGCATCAGAGTCGGGGAGGGAGATCATAACCCCCCCGCAACCTTACAAGTGCCGTGTGGAGGTTTTTTGGCTTTTGGGCTCAGCGGGGAAAAATTGTTGAGCCAAGGCATAAGGTTATTTGCAATTCAACTGTGCAAAGTTGAATTGGCCTACCACTCGACAACCAGCAACATGCGGGCACATCTGTCCACGGCGCACCCGGGTGAGTTCTCGGCAAAGTCCGAGACAGCTTTTTTTCCATGAATTTTTCCTTTCGCTGACATGGTGGAAGACGTAGGCGACATGCATTTTTTTCTTTATCGATTTTAATAGGCCTTCTCGATAAATGGTAAGCAAAGCAAGGAACGTTACCACTAGTATACTTTGTAACATTCAGAAGCGGGCGTCTTCTTCAGATTACTATAGTTTGCGCGCTTGCAGGTGTTGGTGGTGAAATGCAAGCCATACAAAAGTTGTGGCTTTTCATGATTAGGCCTCCACGTTACTGGGCTGTTTATAGGATATATATATATCCCACTAATTTGAACCATGGTTTTGTCGCATTATTGACATATTGACGGCAACTGCGTAAAATAGGCAACCAGATATTCGAATAGTTCGAATTCGTGATTTTTTTCAAAACGAACATTCGAATGTCATTTTTGAGCAATTTTGACAGTCCTACAACCTACCCATAATCCCCCGGCAGGCCAGACGTCGCACGTCCCCCCAAAACGATATATACTGAAAATAATGAATATTAAATTTGTTCCAATGTGCTAATAAGGTTTCCATGTCAGCAACAGAACATGAAACATTCTGAGGAAGACGAGCACACTTCTGGTTTAATCTTTTGTGAGAGATTGCATTGGCAATGTTGGCTGGTTCACCTTCATCCATCCTCCGTGTTCTCGCCAGGTCTTTCTCTTCTCTCCCCTCCTTCCTCATCTCCTCTCCGTCTTTTACAACCTTTCCATTTTTTTACGTCTGTCGTCCATGATATGCACCGATGGATACACCAAGGGATGTTTTTTTCTATGGGTTACTCAATGAGACAAAGCAATAACATAATCGATAAATCCCATCAAAAACATGAAAATTAAAGACATTTTTGAAATGTAGAAAGTACAGAAATTTTGTAGAAAGTACAGAATTGTGTGTTTTGTACTTCTATACTTCTGTACTTTGTTACTTCCCATCTAGACTCAATATAGAGCAATTGATTTACAAATGTTAAAAAAGGTATCAGACATATTAAGTAAGGAGTTGATATCTAAATCAAATAAATCAATCTTTTCATTAAGCAAAATATGTCTTGCGTGAAGACACATGTTTAAGTTAAGATGTACATATGCCGATATATCTAGTAGGGGTGGGAATCTTTTACTATCTCACGATTCGATTCGATTCCGATTTTTGGGGCTACGATTCGATTCAAAATCGATTTTTGATTCAAAACGATTTGATTTAAAATGATTTCTGCTTCAATCTATAGGTGTGCAAAGGATCCTCATGATCTGCTCTAGTCTGCTTTGCAAAACAGAATGAAAGATGGAGACATTAAAGTGTATTTTTCAAATGTATTAAGTTTTAAACATTTATCCATGCTTAGATGGAATTGTTGCAACTGTTGCATAAAAGCAATATCACATATTGCTTAAGTAACAAAAACAAAAGTCTCTATAAAAAAAATTGTGCAGTTAAACATGCTGCCTTTTAAATTCTAAGGAAAGTGCCTTTTCCACTGTGTGTGGACCACAACTGCTACTCTAAGAACCTAGCTATGAAATAAGTTGGAACAAAAATAAAGTGCTTCTGTATAACAAAAATGGTACAGTTGAACAAGATGCATTTTCATTTCACAGGAATGTTGCAGTACCAAAAATATCATGTGGAACACAACTGTTGCACAAAACATCAATATGTCTCCGAAGCTTTAAAAAAAATAAAACAAGTTATAAAATATAAATTAAATAAATTTAAAAAAAGTTATGAAATTAAATCGATTTTCGGCCATTTTATATTAACGATTTTTTGGCACACTAATATCTTGCCGTTTTTTTAGGGATGCACCGAAATGAAAATTCTTGGCCGAAACCGAAATCCGAAAATGAGGAAACTAAGGCCGAAAACCGAAAACCGAAACACCGAAAGAAATTATTATGCCAATTATTATAAGTAGCATTTAGGGTTGCTTTTTTTTGTTTTATTGTTTTATATATATATATATATATATATATAATGAAAAAAAAATATATATATATATATATATATATATATATAAATATATATATATATATATATATATATATATATATATATATATATATATATAAACAAACCCCGTGAAGCCAAATCCCTACGAGAGCTCGACACGCTACGGCCATCCGGAGGCGCACAGAGCTTTTGGCCGTGATATTATATATACAATTATATTGTACTATTATATATTGAACGTTATAAGAAAGACACTGTCACCGAGAATTGGCGCACTGCCAGACGCTGTCACCGAGTGTGAGAGGAGAGTTGACTGAGAAGATGGCGGTTGACCTACTTTCAAAGTTTATACCGTTTATACTCTGTAATACCGGTGTATCGGTGTAAAAATGTCCACACCGCGGCAACCCTAGTGCCATTGCATTTATGGCTATGACTGTGTACTAACTTCATTCAAATCAAGGCATTGCAATTTTTGCAAATCGTTATACGTGGGTCTTTCTCAGAAACATTGAAAGATGTCCACACCGCAAACATATTGGCACTTATCCAGACAAGCGTGGGCTGGCCGCGCTTTTTGTTTGCGTCATCACAAGTTTCTGTTTCGGCCGTGTTGTTTCAGTGATAAAAGTATTTCGGCCCGAAACCGAAAATGCGCTTTTGGGCCATTTTCGGCCGAAAAATTTTCGGTGCATCCCTAGCTTTTTGCAGTTGTGGCACGGTTCCCATTTTCAAAACAATCCCATCCCAATTCATCAGACGAGATCACTGAAGCAGCCACGCTTGCTTCAGTGATCAGTGTCTCTGCGTCTCACCTGTCCTCGCTCTTCCATGAGATGACAGATAATTCTGTTCAGTTACACGACCCCGCTCAGGGGTCGTGTTTAGTGGGTCAGCCATTGGTCAGCCCAGGAAATATATTAAATGCACACACACACACACACACACACACACACACACACACACACACACACACACACACACACACACACACACACACACACACACACACACACACACACACACACACACACACACGTATGCAAGCACACATGCACATACGTACACAGTTGCACACGCTGAAAGAACAGGAGCTTGACACAAGAAAAGTCTGCCAACAGGGGTGTCTGCCAGAAAGCCCCTTCTGCTTGAGGCTTTCTGCTTGAAAGGCTCTAGTGAGTTAGCTGACGTAGTATGAGGAGCGAGGTGGGTGGACTTATAGTTAAGAACTCAACTGTATATCTTCAGTGCAACAAGAGATATACAGTAGAGTAAAGCTCCCAACAGGGACATCAGGCGGGCAGAGATATACAGTAAAATACAGCTCTGAATAGAGTCCTCATAGATAAAGATATATACCGTGAAGTATTTATACCTAAATTTCTCCTAGTACCCCTCTGTTTAGAGGCCTTAAACAGATTCAAAGGCCTCCTGCATCAAACTCATAACACAGCGATGCCTCTGGTTTTACAAGAAATGCGGTGAGCCAATAAGCTTGTTTTAGCGCAATGCAGTGCTAGCAGAGAGTTTAGAGAATACACCTGCTTATAAATGCAATTTGGAGTCATTATTCATAAAAGAAATGAGCACAGAGTTATGAGGCATTTCTTGAGTTGAAAGCTTGAAATGAAAGTTATCATTGACAGTGAAAGCAGTGTTTTCACATTTGAGTACTCATTTGTCCTCCTTTTTCTGATCTTCAAATGGTGTGTGTTTGTGTGTGTGTACACACACGGTGTGTGTGGGCATGCATACGTGTGTGTGTGTGTGTGTGTGTGTGTGTGTGTGTGTGTGTGTGTGTGTGTGTGTGTGTGTGTGTGTGTGTGTGTGTGTGTGTGTGTGTGTGTGTGTGTGTGTGTGTGTGTGTGTGTGTGTTTGCGCTTTACATACATTTCCAATGGGAGAGCCGGACTGGCCAGTGGCTGTGGCTGAGAAGTTGACCTATTTATATGAACTGAGAGGAGAGAGAGGACAGGTGAGACAAACTGAAATCTTCCCTTTCAGTTATACAGCCATCCAACCATCAATAGCCATCCATCCGTCGATCCATCCATCTACCCAAACTCCAAAGATCCCTCTCTCTATATGCTAGTGTTTGTTCTCCTTCTCTTACTGCTTCTGGGGGTCATGGGGGCTCTGCTTGACCCTCCTATCCACCACGGCATGTCCAGGACCAGTTGGAGGGATGCTGAATGGGCAGGCTTGTGACTTCCCTCTTGTGTGCACCTCGGCAACTAGCACTCTTCTTACCTCCCACATCCTTCTCCCATTTATCGCTCTCGCTCAGCCTCCTCTTGTTCTTCCCCCCATCTCCTGAACCCCCTTGCTCTTGTTATTCCTATCTCCCATGCCCCGTATCCTCCTCACAGGCTTCAACACACATGAGAAAAGAGAGAGAAAGTAGCAGAAACTAGGTGGAAATGAGAAGGAAGGCGGTGTTACACACATATATCCACATGCTCTGGTATCTGTAGTAATTGCCATTCAATACATGAATGTACAGCCTTGCGTTTAACCAGTTTCTTAACACACGATGAATAATCATTCTTTAAACGGCCTCCCTTTATCACAGTATGCACATGCAAGACGTGCAAGGCTAAAAGAACAAACGTAGCCCTTTTCCCCCCAAATGAGCTGTGGTTCCGCTCAAGATTCTATTTAGTTAACCCGGCCGTGCCTCCTCCGGTTCTAAGCGGAAACATTGCCATCAGGGATGAGTCATCAAGTAAGGAAGTAAATGGCAGTGGAACGCTCTCTGTTTCCATCCTCTCTATCCAACCTGTTGAGTACGACACGCCCCCTGATGTCATCAGGTTCACGGAGAACCTGCTAATCTTTGGTTCCAATGGTTCGAATCAACATTCCGGGTCCCGAACCAATAAAATCTTGGTCTAAATGCTCCAAACGGTTATCAAATAAGGTGTGCATACTTGAACAAAAACTGTACCATGTTGGTGGAAAAGTGGTAACTGTGCCATGTTGCCTATCCCCCGCTTGGCTTTACAAGGCTTGTGTTCAGAGCTCCAAAGAGATTCAGGTCTTTGCTGCTTTCTGCCGGTCACCCTCCCAGAGACTCCCAGAGATTGGTGAACGGTAAATGGAGTGCATTCATTAAGGGCTTTAACTCAAATTATTGCCCTCACATTCACCCATTCACACAACGACAGCAGTATCAGCCATGCAAGGTCCCAGCCAGGTTGATCGGGAGAAGAAAGGCCGTCCTCAGTAGGAAGGTTGTCCGTCCAAATTAACGTATCGTCATCAGCATAACTAAGAGGGACGCGACCCGCCCCTCTGTGCTGGGATTCAACCCCTCGGATGATAGGGCGCCTCTGTGGTTTTGCGGAGATTAACCGGCGCCCTGGAGTTGTAGGTGGTTCAACGGAGGAAACTGATAATGGAAGGTAATGAAAAGAAATGCAAGCAAAGCAAAGAGAGAACCGGAGGTTGTGGTTGAGACAGATACGTGAACAGAGTGTTGAGGTATGAAGAGAAGACAAGACCCGGACCACCAGGGGGGCTCATGCGGCTGATTAATTAACCAGGTCAGAGAGGGATCCAAAAAATTGCTGCCTGCTGGATGCCTTCCCACATTTATCTGGCACATCAAACTTATTCATATGCACACACACACACTTGCACACACAAACGTACACACACATGCCAATACACACACACACACACACACACATACACATACATGCACGCAAACACACACACACACACACACACACACACACACACACACACACACACACACACACACACACACACACACACACACACACACACACACACACACACACACACAAACACACACACACACACACACACATATACTCGTTGACAGTTCTGCCTCTCCACTGCAGTGATGCAGATATCAGTCCATGATGAAGCGTTTAACCTCCAGCTCAGAAGGTCTTCCCTTGAGCCTCAGAGGGAGGGAACATCTGTGAAGCTCCCTCCTCCGTCTTGGCTCGGTATCCTGTTCAGGTGGACCCTGTGCAGCCTAATACCTCAGTCCTCATTCTAGGAGAAACAAACGTACAAACTCTTTATTAGAAGAGGCCCGCTGGAGCCTTGAGTTTATTCTTATTAGTACTATACATGTATACGGGTGTGACTCCGCTCCACTGAACAAGCGCTAACTAAATATTCCTCCCAGTAAATTGGTCTCAGTGACTGCACCGCAGAACAATCACTCATAATAACAACAACAGCGTTAGTGGCATAAGGGGGCTGCATGAGGGAAGCTGGGGGTTTAAAGGGGAGGCATTAGCCCTGATAAACGTTTGGACAGGGTTTATTCACAAGCAAACAACCCTGTCATTTTCTCTTCTTTCTAATTGTCAGAACCCAGCTCGGTACGGCTCTATCCAGAAAAGGTCCCTGGCTTAGCTGGGGCCCCCCCTCTCTCATCACAAGGCATTCTTTCAGCAGAGGCCCTTCATGTAAAAGCAGAGGAAAAATAAGTTATCATCCCTATGGTGCTGGCCCACCATAGGGACGATAACTTTGGGTTTAATTGGTTCATGGAAACTTGATGAGGCCTAGTGGTGCGCATCCAAGCTAATATAAAAACCATAGGAGAGGCCGGATCTTCAGCTCTTCATCTCTCCCCACGAAACCACCCTCATTATCGGGCTTGGTCTATAGTCGGAGGATGATTAGAGAAGTTGAATTCTACTGATTAAGAACTATGGCCTTCAACTCCCTCCCTGGCATGCCAGAGAGCTCGGGGCTGTCTGAAGAGCCTCTTCCGGAGGTTAAGCTATCCACTAGATCATAACTTAACTCACCCAAATCATGTGGGCATCCCCCCCTCTGTTTTACTTGGGAGGGTTCAGAGGTGACACTACAGTAGACCGCTGGATCACGTAGAGTGCACTTATATCATGTTGACCTTGTAAAATCATTGATCGCTTTTAATTCATGGTCTTAAACCATCCCATGATGTCCAGATCGTTCACGTGTTCCAGGTTGCATTGAGCAGCTCTTTGTTCGAGAGAGATGAGACCGTTTCATTGAATCAGACCCTGGCCTTGTTCCCAGCGTAATGATGACTGGACTATCTTTTAATTCCTTTTAAATCAATGTTCACAGTATATGCATGAACCCCATGGGTAATCACCACTCTAATGCAGAAAACCTTGCACCAATGTTTGTTTGACGTTCAGTGTCAACACTTTATAAAAACAAGGACAAATGACTAAATAAAATGTAATTTGGTTTTACAATTAATGACTGAAAAACAGAGCGGTTTAGAGCTGCCCCGCTGCAAACATCAAAATGAAAAGAGGTCAAGAAAAACAAAAGCTGATTTCTCCGCACCAATCTTAATGTGTTTACATTTTTCTAATGCGGTTAATCGATTTGTTTAATGCCTGAATTCGACAATGCTAGATGTGAATGGATTTCACTAATGATGCTATGGCTTTAATTATCAACAATGTTGCAGTGCTTTTGATGTGTGTGTGTGTGTGTGTGTGTGTGTGTGTGTGTGTGTGTGTGTGTGTGTGTGTGTGTGTGTGTGTGTGTGTGTGTGTGTGTGTGTGTGTGTGTGTGTGTGTGTGTGTGTGTGTGTGTGCGTGCGTGCGTGCGTGTGTGGGTTGTGTCTCTAGAGCTTCTTGTGTAATTGGTTGTGTTGTTGACGAAGCCTGCATTTTTTTTTGATAATAGCCAGATGCCATAGTACAGTGTTTGCCTACACCGCACAGTGCAGATTAATCATATTTAAGGTGTGACTTTGTATGTAGCTCTCATCTTCTGTAATATGTACTAGCTGGTCCTCGTCAACATTTTGAATCATAATCAACCTTGAATCTAATTCCCTTTTTTTTACTTTTTTGATTAAATCAAGAAATACCCAGAGGAGTTCTTAAACTTTTGAACAAGCTTGTAAAACATATTAAAAGATCAATAGATAAATACTGGACCAGTGTTTGTATGTGTGCAGGTGTTTGTTTGTGTGTGTGTTTGTGCGCGTGTGTGTGCAAGCTTGCGTGTGTGTGTGGGACATTTCCCAGCCAACTACTAAGTCTCCCCAACAGAAAGTAAAGTTGCATTTACCTGCAGATGGGCTCCATCCATTCCAGCCCTCGGCTGCTGCGTCATAGATCATGTCAACAGAGTCCCCTGTTTTCTTCTTGGCTGCCGCTGCTGGGCAAAAGCATGCCAGAGCTGTTTCTCTGAGAAGATGTGACAAAAGTTACGTTTTTGGTGTCCTATAAATTCATTTCCAAATGTTCTGGTCACGGTGATCAGGAGGGATTTGGCCTGCTTACCCAGTGAGGGAAACATTTTGGCTCTTTTGTTTAATTTTTGAAAAAAAGGATATGTAGGTATTATATGAGATACAAGACTTTTTTTTAAAAGTAAAATGACAATCATGACATTTAGCTCATGGCTCTCTACTCCCTTATTTAAGTTTATTTTTTTTATGATCGTACTATAGTAAGTCATAGCATGTGCTTGTAAAAAAGGAATTCAACCTAAACCCACAAACTCACAAAAAACCTCTACTCATTTTAATGATTCATATCAAGTTTAAATTACAGGCATGTTCTGTGAATGTAAGCTTGAGTTGGTCCCAAGTTTTCTTGTAATATAGTTTCACTAATCAAGCACTCTGAATTTCACCTGAATTTCCCTCGGGATAAATAAAGTATCGATCTATCTATCTATCTATCTATCTATCTATCTATCTATCTATCTATCTATCTATCTATCTATCTATCTATCTATCTATCTATCTATCTATCTATCTATCTATCTATCTATCTATCTATCTATCTATCTATCTATCTATCTATCTATCTATCTAATATTTGATGTGTTATACTATATATTGCTTGCGGTTTATCCCCAGGACATAAGTAATTAAACCTGGTTATTTCATTTTATTCTCGATATTAATTTAAAGAGTGGTCCAGAGGTACTAATGGAGATGCAAAGTATTACATATTATCACTTCAGCACAGCCTCTCTCTCTCAGCCACCTTAATTATTTTGAAGCACACTCGTACATGGAATGGTGTTTTAGGGCGACAACAAAAAAGAGACGATTGTGTGATGAAACTGAAATACTATACTGTACTGTATAGTATTACTATACTGTATGTCCACGAGACGCTAAGTATCAGGGAACTATAGAGCGTACAGGGGCTATGGGGAGTGGGTAAGGGCTGTGACGACATGATGGAGTGTTAAAGTCACGCGGGGGAAACACAAGGGCATGGATGGGGATTAGGAAAAGATAGAGGAAGGAGGAAATGTGACAATGAAGAATGAAGAAACACGATAAGTGGCAGGAACAAGAAGAGAGGCAGAAAGTACACCGTCGTTATATGTAGCCCACGCAGTAAAGGTTATTAAGACACTCGTAGGAGCACGTAGACAAGATTATTCATGTTTAAAGTTGGGTTTATAGATGATTATTGATCAAAAGAAACAGGCATTCATGAACAGTTGGGACCGTGGAATGAGGTACAGTATTAACATAGTAATGGGGCTTGAAGGTTTTGGTAAGACAGAATAATGAATGTTATTCAGCCCCTTTCATTGGCAAGGCTTTTATAACTGCCGAGGCTACACATAAAATCCACTTGAGAGTTATTAATAATTGAGGGACAGGAACCGCTAAAGAAATATATCAAAGGATTTGGGGTTTTACCCTGCTCCTATTACACCTTACGATGAATGTGCATCCCTTGAAGTCGCAAAATCGGTGTTCTACTGCCTTTTCGTTACAAGACGCTAAAACATGATATTAGAGGACATGGATTCTGGAAAGATGAGAGAACGTATTCGACACACAACAGCATTGCTATTAAATCCATATTATCTCTGGTGGGAATCAAAGCCCTGCCTGCACTCAGACTTTGTCAACTTAACAAAACATTGGAAATGAGTCTAGAGGGTAAGAAGTGGCTTCGTGTTATTTAACCATCTGATAGGATTAAGGCATTGTCTGATTAAAATATAATTACCCATTTAGCCTCTTCATTAAAAAGCTACTTGCCATCTCTGAACTTCAAAACAGTTCCAGTACCTTCCATGGTAAAGAGAGAAAACTAGATGGTCTATATACTATATATATATATATATATCTATATATATATATATATATATATATATATATATTATATATATATATATATATATAATATATATATATATATATATATATATTATATATATATATGTATATGTATCAATAAATAACATATATATATATATATATAATGAACATACATATTTAAATAAACCAGAAGAAGATTTGTGTACTTGTACATATTTGAATAAAAAACAATAAGCCTAGGGGTAGGGTCTCTCATCTTTTTTAGTTTATTTTATTAGAAAAAAGTCAACACACCATAAAAATTACATGTACAAAACTATAAGATTTGAAATTGTTTTATGTACACATACAAAATATAAAGCCCAAAGAAAAGCTGAGAGGAGCACGAGCAGTAGCGAGAGAGAGTGAGAGGGACTCATGTTTGAATATGTCTTACATCAGCATTCGTGAGGCGTCTGTACCGTCTGTTCTTTACTGCACTTTCTGTACCATCTGTACTGTACTGTCTTTACTGTACCAGCTCTACTGTTATGTCTGTACTGTACCTTTTTTACTGTATTGTCTGTACTGTACTGCAATGTCTGTAGTGTACTGTAACGTCTTTTCTGTACTGTCTGTACGGTCTGTGCTTTACGGTCTGTATTTTACTGTCCGTACTTTACCGTCTGTGCTGTACCGTCTGTACTGTAATGTTATTGACTACCCTCTGAGCTCGGAACAAGAACAATGATGAGAGTGAATGTGATTTACCAACACAAACACACACACACACACACACGTGCATGCATTGGCACACACACACGCACTCACGCACACACACACAAACACTTACAGACTTACACCCCAACGATAAGCCGTGAGTCAAGTTATCCATGCATTCCTTTTAACGCATGGAAAATTAATTTGTCGATTCCTCAGTATTATTGTCACGGTAGGGAGTGGCTGATACCAGGTTTAACATGGATGGTTTTTCATGAGGCTTTTCCCAGCTCGCCCTGTCAGTGAAATGTGTTGACTGTGCAAATGAATATTTTAACGTTGTGCTAACGCAACCAGACTCCCCCATTGGGATGTGTGAGATGATACTTGATATGGTAATAGTTGGGGAGGATGCGATGATGGCGGTGTGGGTGAAAACCAAAATAGCTACTGTTATGAGGAAGATGGTGATGAAGATGGCAAAGACGACGTATTGATGACGGTGGTCTTAGGGAGTACATTGTACAGTCATATTTACTGCCAATTATAGGCTCCTCAGTAAGACCTCTCATTTATAACCGGTGCTTTGCAGGTTTCAAATTGATTGGCGGATCCTGGTTATGTTGATGAAATGGCCGTGATAGCAATAAAATAAAATGTAGAAAAGAATAGCATGACAATTTTAATGATGATGATGATGATGAAGAGGGAGGTTGATGAGGAAGTTGCAGAGTGAGAAGCGGAGATTTGGCATCTTCTTTTTCTTTTCTATCTGTCCATCCGTGGGTCTTCTGTGGTGCGTGTGTGTGTGCGTGTGTGGGTGTGTGTGTGGGAGTGTGTTCGGCCGCGGTGTGTGCGTGCTGAGCCCTCGGTCTGGAAGGGAAGATCTGGAGGGAGAGAGAGGGAGAGAGAAGCAGAGAACTGTTAAAAATGAATCTGCTCAAAAAACACTCCCTCAAAGTTAATTCCCAACTCAGAAACCAATTTCAAATACTTAAAATTGCATCAGTGGGAAATTAGCATATCACTCGAAACGACAATATCTCAGAATGCTTTGAAGTCAATACAAATTCAGTGTGCATGTATGTGGTTATCTGTGTGTCTGTGCGTGTGAATGTCTCTGTGTGTCTTTCTGTGTGTAACATAGCTACGTGAATGAGTGTGTGCGTGTGAGTGTGTGTGTGTGTGTGTGTGTGTGTGTGTGTGTGTGTGTGTGTGTGTGTGT
The DNA here is from genome assembly GCA_900291075.1 of Melanogrammus aeglefinus. Taxonomy (NCBI): domain Eukaryota; kingdom Metazoa; phylum Chordata; class Actinopteri; order Gadiformes; family Gadidae; genus Melanogrammus; species Melanogrammus aeglefinus. The sequence continues at coordinate 1,386 of OLKM01003431.1, read as the reverse complement.
GTGTGTGTGTGTGTGTTTGTGTGTGTGTGTGTGTATTGGTGTGTTTAAGCAGGTCTGTGTAGGATAGGATGTAGCAGGCTAACTGGTGCAATGCCAATGTCGATCCCCTTGTTTACGCACATTATTAAATGCATCCTCCTAACTGACTATAGATTTATGGAGAAATGTGCAGGCAAACAATTTGCCTGTCACCGCCCTCTTGCTAAATTAAAACAAATCCGCCCGCTTTGGCTGCGATTAGCAATGTAATGGCATCGCACATAACGACGAGCTGTTACATCACACCAATCTAAGTGGTCCTCACACAAGACACAATTGTAGGAACTAATGAGTGACTTACTGAGTGACTGACTGTCTGACAATAAGACAGTCACATCAGACAATAAGATGCAATAATGCAAAAATTAACGTCCTCACTGGTCCTGATAACACACACACGCACACACACACATCAGGATAACCTTTAGAATCCGTTGACAAACCAGCTAAAGGTTAGGGGAGCCTAATGAGATCCCTTACATAACCGAGTCCACTGTGCAGCACAGAAAGCCCCCGGCATAGTTAACCTGAACATTATTAGACATGCCTCGCCATTATGTCCCCCACCGCTCCGCGCCGGGCCCCGGGGGACGCTCTGTAACGACATGGAAGGTTTCCTCAACACGGAAACCTCTGATCTTCACACTCTTAAACCGCACTAGAAGGTTGTCTCAGAACGAAGTAATCGCACTGCAGTCCTTCTGACTGCAGTTGACTGAATCAAGCACCATGTCAGACATTTAATAACCTGAGCGATGGTGGAATCACCAGATACCACGGTCACGCACACAAACGCCAATTTAAATTAAATACGTAAACCACACAATGGTAATAACAATTTATTGAATTCAACTGCCAGTATTGTTGCCTGACATTCATGGGCAGGTCAACCCCGATGGGTCATGTCTGGGTTGAACCCCATTTTCACTCATCTACCCGTCATGCCTCCTTGGATATGGCCCAAGCCATACTGCTCCATTCAAGTTACTGAAATACGTCATTGCTTCATAAAAATTAAAATAAAGCCCCCATCCAGTACATCATCCCTTTGCGCCCATTTCCGCCGCTCTTAAATTGATTCCATCGCCCTCACCCTCACCGGTGCTGGGGAAACCTTCTTGCGGCCTGCACATTTAATTTGCTCTGGCCATCCATAGGTACACACGCTGGCTGCCTGTGAGACAGGTTAAAAACGTCTAATGGACACTAAGAAAGGCCCGCTTGTGTCATATAGTGTAAGTCCCCATTTGTCTGTATTGGTATGGATAAGCATGTTGTGTGTGTGTGTGGTGGTGTGGTTTGTTGGGTGTTGTGTGTTTGGTGTGTGTGGTGTGGGTGTGTGTGGTG
>OLKM01003430.1:0-36643 GCA_900291075.1 Melanogrammus aeglefinus | reverse complement strand
AAATCTGGAATCTAAAAAGCGAAGAACGCAAAAATGGGTCAATGTTCGAGTGTCCTCAACATTGGAAGCAGCTTGTCGCGTTCTATGACGTGCTGTCTTGAAAAGGACGCCGTTGAGCATGCTTCCTTGACTTGGAAACAGCCCAATATGCGGAAAGTAGACGTTCTTGCTTGCGTGGATCCCGGGGAACACCGACCACCGCACTTATTGGTTCCTACCGTAATTTTTTTTGGTTCCTTCTACTTTCTTACAAAAAATGTCAAGTGAAAGTTTATCGGCGGCTGTACTGGGCCCCGCGTGTTGTACGATCCAAGCTTTTTCACTTCCGAGATCGCAACACAAAAGGTTGGCTTGGGCAGAGGTGTCACGCGTGTTGGTTGGTCCTGCCTGATTAGTTATGAACCGTTAGAGATTATTGTAAAATAGGGCGCGATACATGCTGTTAACCGAGATCTACAACAATCTTCCTTGCTCTGAATGGGGGAAACCGTTTCAAATATCGAAATATGCATTTCATTGGGCAAAGGAATAATAACGTTGTGAAAAGGAAAAAACGCATAGTCCTAATAATGGCAATATAATGCAAATGAATAATTCGTATTAGTAAGTTAATTATTAATAAGGCTTAATTTAAGAAAACTCTTTGCGCTCTAGAAGTTCGCATAAGCGGGAAAGTCATTTTCATTGCTCTCCGTACCCCCAATCTAACAAACATCGTGTGGAGTCATGCTGTAAACAAACACGTTTTGTTGTAAATATCGGCAGACAAGGAATAAATGACAAGGGAATATCTCTGTCTTTTATCCCTCTATTCCCGCTATTCCACTATTCCAGGAGCCTGAGGTGAATCATTTTAATTAAATAGTCTAATTTGACTTGAACTAGGCTAATCTATCTAGCTAGATAGATTAAGATAGCCTAGTCAAGTCTTTATTTAATACGACACAATCGTTCTGGAATTCATTAGGTGATCGGCTCACACAGGACAGTACAAGACCACACAGAACAAGGGAGATACAAGGGAGACCAGTCTGATTGGACATACAGCAAAATACTTCACATTAGGACATCACGCCGTTGATAGATAGACAGACAGGGCCTAGAGATAGATAGATATGTTCATTAATCGCGCAATCCTGTGCCCGTTGATGCCCAATTAGCCATGTGCCGCCAATGTAAATATTGTTTGAGTGCGCGACAAAATGAGTGCAGATCGCATGAATTTGTCAGAGGTGCAGGTCAGTAAAAGACACATTTTTAACTAGTTTACTAAAAGCAGCACAACGTTTTTTGTTGTCTCGGTTGTAATTACATTTTAGGAGTGTTTTTTATATATATTACGTATAATAGTTTATATATAGTAGGGTAATCACCTGTCGAAGCACGTTATCGGTCAACAAGAAAACAGTCCTCTGCAGTATAGCAGTGCCAAAGTGTAGTTCACTCTTTGTTATGGCTGTGCTGTTCTAAAAGCATAACGGCTCCTTTTAAATGCGTATGGCAAATTTGAATTGTACGTCATGAGCGATTGAGCGACCAAAGCGACAGAAATCATATTCCGCGCAGCGATTTTTTATGCTCAATTCGCTTTTGGTGTGAACTGCACCAGGGGTGCTGCAGCACCCCTCCCTGGCGGCCCCCTGGCTGTAACTGCAAGTTGTGAAAGTGTTTTCTGACAGCAAATCAATACTTTTTTTTATAGTATAATTTTATCATACATGATTTTTTCATTAAATTATTGAACATCCAGCCTTTTTTATGATATTTAATCATATTATCATTTCATTTTATTTATAACATTGTTCCTGTGGGCCCTGACGTAGCAGAACTGTCCATCAGCTTGAATATGGTACAATGCTGATTTTACATGAGGCATGTTGGTGTTCCACATCTGTTGTAGTAGTTGCAAAACATTCTAAAACTGTTTTATAAAATGTTTGCTGGCCATTATAATAGACACGTTGAAGTTATCGCTCCTTCGTTCATGCCGTGGTAATCGCCGCACAGGAAACTGGTTGGCTAAGAAAGACGAGCAGAGAGACGGACAGTTGACCTTGACGGAGAAAACCGTCTCTTTTCTCATATCAGACCAACTCGTAACTCTGGATGAAAATGAAAGGCTTTTCTTTTATTTGTCACTTTCCTTCTGTAAACCTTTTAAGAATAACCAGAATTCCGTTGTATGATAACGATAATCCCGGACTGCAACAGCTGTCGGCATGTTATTAGTGGTGTGAAATTCAGCCACAGTATCAGCCAAATTTACTCTAATTTTCACATTGTTTTACTTGCTAAGCTTAACGCTACGAATAACAGTGGGCTAGTTGGCAGAGTTTAGTCTTTTTACACACCAGTAGCGTGTTCACAGTCAGAGCGGAGCCCTGAATGTGAGTGACGTCACCTCGACATCGTCTTGTCTCTGTAAACAATGGATGGCGCAGCATTTATCTTATGACGGTCATTTATATAGACTCTCTCTCAGCACGGCACCCCGTCGGACTGACTTCCCGCGCGTCCTGCGACGCAAGAGTTCAAGGTCATCTATCTAGTCACTGCAGTAGAATATGGAGAATTGAGCAGTAGCGAAAAGCATTGCACTCATTACGTTGAATCAATGGTACGGAAGTTTGGAGGAAGCAAGAAGATGCCCTGCGCCAAGTAAAAGAAGACATAGAGGAGTTTTGCTGAGGGAACAAAGGCAAAGAATGGCCCACAGACTTAGAGGCAGGCACGTGCATACATCACTGACAGACATTTTGGGGGCGCAGGTGCTCAAAAAAAAAAAAAGGGCCACCCATGCGCCAAAATTTATTTATGAAATTAAAATAATAATAAATAAAAAATACACAAGGAGGAATTTCAACTTATATATCTTATCCTAGTGTTAACAACTAGATCACAATGTATCGAATTGATTAAGTAATCGAATAACAGGCATAAAGCAGACAGAACAAGGCCATATATGTATAAGCAAAGTAGTAATGTTAAATAATTCGAACAATATTCTAACATTAGAACACTTAATACAAAAACTCTGCTCCTGGATAATAGAATGGATCTCACAGGAGCATGCCTCCTTGGTTGCCATGTCTGCATGGAAGATTTGTTTCACTTCAGCACAAGTGAGTGATCGTTGTATGAAACAGGCAGATGCGGTAAGAGAATACATAAATATCTACGTTAAACAATTGTGGGACACAGGATAGTCATGACACCGAGAGCTTTATAGCAATAGTTTATACATGCTTATATATTCTAGCTGTGTAATTACTTCGTGAGCATTTATAACTATCAAGAAAAACATACTTTGCGTAACATTGTCCTAAACGGCTATCTATCCTAAAAGCAAACGTATGCCTTAATATTCAGACAAAATTAATGTCATTTAACATGACCAGACACGTCAGTAAACAGACTGGGCAAGTGATTTTGATGTTCAATTAGCTGTTTGGTGTGTATGTTTTTTAGTGGGAACACGTCGGAGCCACTGTTTTGTTTTGCAGACGTAATGTTTTTCAAGCGCAACTAATGTTGTTAATTTTATAATAGTAAAAACTATCGTATGGGGGATTTGCACAAACACACATGTCATTACAACTGTTATTTCTGATGCTGCAAGTCAGTGTATTTAGACAGTGTGCTGTTGCGGATAACCGAACTTGCTTACTACGCTTAGTAGTATCCGAATGTCTTCTAACTTTCGGAAAGCATTTTGTGTTAAGCATCGCTAGCTTACTAGAAGACATTACTCAACTTGTCTCAGAATGCACTGTGTCTATTCAAAAGAACACAGTGTGAAGCAATGGCGTCTAAACGGGGAGCCGCAGCAGCAGAGCCACAGCTATAACAGATGTATGTTAAATTGTTTAATAAGTTGTTTTTAATCACATCACCGTCTCAGTAATCTTAGGTTGAAGATGTACTGTGACGTTGAAAATGTGAGCGTTTATTATATTGTCTACTTCTTATAAATATTTAATTAACCGGCGTCCTGGTTGGTAGCGTTATTGGACACGTGCTTCATCTTGATTCGCACGTCATCTGAGGTGGGTTAATTAAGGCACTGTCCGTCGAATTACTCAATGGATTACTCAAATCATTTTAGTTGGTTTCGTTAACACACGCACCGTAGTCTGCACCGGTGTTGGCCTTTCTGCTCAGCACTGAGCGTGGTCATGAGGAGGGAGAGGCGCGGCGGGGGCTTGCGTGCACCGCGGAGCATATGGCATAGATATGTTATCTAATGTCTATGCCGCGGAGCATGTCTAAGGCACGGAAATTCTCACAAGAACTCACAATAATAACCCCTCAGATATCACTAAACACATCTGGGGACGCAGGAGTTGAGACTCAAGGCAGACACTCATTTGTAATTATAAAAATATTGATGCATGAAAAGAAAGAAATTGGGCTCAAGAAAATCAAGGGTACTTTGTCTGAACCAGGCACAAGGACCTGCGCTAGTAAGAAGACTAAACTGAGTCTATCTAGTGACAGCAAGTGGCCTGCAGTTAGAGGACAAACTCGAACAGTGGGTTTTTAACGGACGAGCAGCAAGTAGAAGCGTCTCTACAGTCACTATTCAAATGAAGGCAACAGCGCTAGCACGAGACATGAACATCGATGAATTTCAATGCGGTCCTTCTTGGTGCTTTCGTTTTATAAAAAGACGTAAACTCTCCATTCCATCCACACACAAACTACTGTCTCATAACAACTGCCAAAAGATTACCAAGAGAAGCTGGTCACTTTCCGCGCATACTGCAAAAAGATCACTGAAAAGAAAATCGGCCAGAGCACAATCACCAACATGGACGAGGTTCCACTCACCTTTTGATATCTCCGTGAACTGCACTGTGTACAAAACGGGACCAGTACGGTGTCTGTACCGACACCACAGGGAATGAGAAGTCATCCTTCACTGTAGTTCTCGCCTGCCAGGCTAATGGCCAGAAACTTCCACCCATGGTTATTTTCAAGAGGAAGACCTTGCCAAACGTAACTGAACAATTTTGAGTTATGCTAACGTTTGAATTAGCGGTGTCAGACTGTTTTCTTTGCGTGTTTTACACCTGAACAAGGAGTTGCCAGAACGCTTTAATAAAGTTTGAACTTTAATTTGACTGTTTTGCTGACATTCCCTTTATGGCTGGTTCAGACTACACGATTCTCAGATATTCCTCCAGGATTTGAACATGTCACAACCATGCGATCAGAGAAGCAGGAAATCGGGGCCTTGTCTCGTTTGCAAGATATTTAGGAAATCTAAGGTTTAGTTCCCTCCAGGGCCGATGTTCTCTCGGGGTGTAACAACCTTCACTTTGACCGCAGTTGGTCTGGATATAGGTCGGAATGAAAGTGGCCACCGATTATGTGACGGGCTGGGTACTTTATTCATAGTTCCACTAACTTAGCAGTACGCGTTTGCACAACCAGACTCGTTCATTCACTAAACTGACACGCGCATTCACTCGCTCTCCTCGCTCGTCCACTCACTCGCTAAGAGTCACTCACACTGCCATTCTCGCGCGCAAACATACGGTACTCCTAACAGAAGCATAGGTGTGTACTGAATGCATGTTGATGATAATACACTTCTTATAGGGGTTAACTACATTGGCAGGACACCGGCTTCCTCCATCTTCTTCGCCACCTGTTAAATAAATTGTCGTCTCCCGTATTCCGACGGCGACAACAACATGACTATCATCTCCTTATACTTCCGGAGCATGGCCCCCAGCAAAAATCTTGAGCATGCGCAGAACGCAAATCCGATTCCATGCGATCCTATCCGTTACATGCATGCTTAATTCAACTAACAATCGAATAATCCTAGTGCCTTGTTCCGATATCCATACTTCCATGAGTCACATTAAACAAAGTACATTATCCGCACTCACTAGTCCGCTAATTTTCAGATGTCAGTTTTGTTCCAAATCGAATACTCCGTGGGGCACTAACCGGAAATTACGATCACGATTCCCGCCGCGGCTCCTCCCCCGCAATAAACATCCCGCTTTGAACGGTGAACTCTTTACGCCTGCAGCTATAAAAACTATAAAAACTACAAAATGAGTATTAATGGCAGGCTATGTGGAAAATGCACGACCTTGGCTCAGCCTGGCTCCGCCCTCTTCTGCTACGTAGCTAAGATGGCTGCCGTTGAGTACGAGAAGTGTACATCGCCACACACAATCGGAATGCCCTACGTACTCAAACTTATGCATCTTAATAATCCAATCATAGTTGGACTAATCCAATAATTCGACTTTCTTGAGTGTCATGTAAACGTAAACCTCGAAAACACCAATTCAACAACAGATGAACCTTAATTGATAGCCCATCTCTATGAGACAATGTATCAATCTATCAGACCTATTCAATGTGTCAAAGGAAACAACAGGCAGTACAAATTATTCAACTAAATACCCCAGTTTAAAACATAGAAAAAATTGAATTGCTGTAAGGCCTACTCAAAATAAAATGAGTTGGACGACTGAACGGAGTAAGCGTAATCATGTAGTCAAACAAACAGTTTTTAATGTGCAAAATAGTTGGAAAGTGTTGGAACCCCTTTGTTAAATTCCCATAGAGGCAGGCAGATTTTTATTTTTTAAGGGCCATTCATTTCATGGATCCAGGATACTATGCATCCTGATAAAGTCACCTAGGCTTTTGGAATTAAAATAGTCCCACATCACATTGCATTGAGAAAATCATTAGGCTAACTAACAGCTTTTAAGCTAACTGAAAATAACCATGGCAATCTCTATATGGTGAAGGGTATGTGATGATGTGGGGCAATTTGAATTCCAAAATAAAAATCTGCCTGCCTCATTCACAAAGAAGATAATTGGCATTCTAAAACATTGGATTTTTCTTTTGTTTGTTTAATTAAGGCATTAAGATCGATTCCTATTTTTAGTCAACTTTAGCATGGGTGCATAAACCTATTCTTACCACTGTATATTGTGGTGTGCCCAAAACGCCAGATATGAACGTAGCCTAACCATCACAATTAACCAATAAGTATCTTGCCCATAATTTCCAAAGTAGCAGAGAAATGGGTTACCACAAAACTGACAGAACACTTAAATAATGACTATGCCACTCTTCATCCAATGCAGTTTGAATTTAGGAAACTTCACTTAACAGAGACTGCTACTTGCTATTTCCTCGAAAACTTAAAAAGCCTGCTAGATCAAGGGCGCTTTGGTAGCTGTGGTATTTCTAGATTTAAAGCGTGCTTCTGACACCATTAATCATGACTTGCTTATTGCCAAATTAACCCATTTTAACTTCTCAAACAACGCCCTCTCTGTTGTATGAGAATCATACCTGTCAGACAGAAAACAGGCAGTTTAAATTGGTGATTCATTATTATTCATATCTTACTCACTTGTTCTGCTGGAGTACCACAGGGCTCAATTATTGGGCCCTGTTTTATTCAGCCTGTATGTCAATGACTTACCAGATCTCTGTAGAAATATTAAAATGCAACTATATGCTGACGATACTGTATTATACTGTCATGCCAGCTCAATCAAAGAAGCTGCTGCAGTACTCTCAGGAGCCATGGTGCATGGTGGTCTTGTATGTTGTTTCTCCGACAGCCAACTGCGGGACAGCAAACCATCAGTCATGGTGGGTGGTGAGAGACTTGAGGTGGTTGAATATTTTAAGTACCTCGGGGTTATCTTCGATTCTAGCCTTAAGTTTAAGCAGCATAAGCAGCATGAATTATTAAATTAAATATATCAATTTTCAAGCATATAAGACCTTTCCTAAATACCAGAGCACTAACTAGAGGTGACTGCGAAATACAATGCTGCAAGGCCAAATTTGGTCCAAATGGTGATGTCCATCAAAGGTAGGCCTACACAGTCCTGGAATATATTACCATCTCATGTTAGACTGTGCCACTTACACCACTTTTAAAAAGACCCTTAAACAGTGGTTTGTAGCAAACCAGACCTGCTCTCATATTTTGTGCTCCCGTTGGTTGGTGTGGGATACCAGTCCTCTTGTGAAGTGATAAATAACAATGTTGGGGAAATGTTTGAACGACAGCAACATGTCAGCATAGTCACTAAGGTTGAATTTCACAGAATTCACCACTCCACAGGGACACATCATGACCATCCAACTACCTTTGAAAGGAAATCGACGACATGTCAGTGACATGACATGTCAAAGAAACCGACTGTTTCTTTTTTAGAAGCACACACAGATCGACAGTGGAATATTGGAATAACAGCTTCCAAACTTCTTATGCTGTCTCACTGAAACAATGCAAGTATTAATTTTAAACTTACCAGATGCTCCCCAGACTTTTTCTAAGACCTTGTCATACGTGCTCCTCGTTTGCATCTTCTCGCTCAGACGGAGAGAAGAAGGTCCATTTTGGAGCCCTTGCTATCCATGCCACAGTCCTTCACGAGTTTGTGCAAATCTTCAACCTGAACCATGTGGACAGAGCAAGAATTTTACATTGTGAATGAAGGCACTCTTTACAGCTTTGCGACAAGTTAATAACACTAACATGAAAATGTGTACACACACAGTCTATGAAGTAAATTAAGTAACTTTTTTCACATGACAAAAAAATACACAAATAGAATCACCTTCAACTTCATCAACTCATCTGAAAGACGCTCTTCTGGGACGTCAATGTCTGCTTGACTTTCATTAGGCTTTTATTTTTAGCATACTCTGTGTTGAGAACCAAAGCACTGTCCCTGGTCTGAGGGCCTATCCACAGAGCCCCTTTTGCATAAGATGGTACAACACGAAATGGGTTGTTACTGTTGCATGTGACCTAATTACAAAGTATCTCCTCACTCAATAACAGATACATTCCAGAAAACATTCATCGACATGCTTACAGTTAAGAGTGCATGGCTGATCACACAGTCTGCACTTACTTTTTAAAAACCCTCGACACACTATTTCCTCAGATACAGTCAGAATTCCTCTAGGTCAACACGACCATCAAAGTCAGGTGGTGGATCCGCAACATCCCTCACTGAAGGATATTCATGTGGACATATTCAGAAAGGACACAAAATTGTGTCCGTCAAGGAAGACCTGATGGACATCAATACTAACCTGGCACACTGAACACACCCTTCTCGTGCAAATCCATAATCACTAATTGGGTGGTCTCCACAGTTGACACATGAGAAATTGTAGTCATGTGCCGACAGCGCCTCGAAATGGAGATAACCATGCAAAATTGGGTCATGGCTGTCTTACTTTTGTTTTTTGGTTTGCCCCAAAATGTCCAGCTGCCTGTCAACTGCTGTGTGATTCTGTAGCATCATTCAAATAAAGTAAGGGGAGTCATCAGGCACAGAGCGGAGCAGAGTGCAGTTACACCCCCTTAGCCGTGGTAAAATCTGCATAACTCACAGACTCAAGTGGGTTATTGCGTTTCTAAAACTTACCACATTAACCTGGCATGGTTTCATTAAAGGAAGAAAAAGTAAAAGTAACCTGCACTGATTGCCGTAACAAAAGCCATAGATGATATCGGAAGAAGCTCCCACAGACCCCACACTTTTTACAGTAGGCTATGTGGTAACATCCGAAAGATAAGAAAGACAGGGATCATTAATAAAGGATTTTAAATACTGAAATGTTAGCCTTCTGAAAAGTAGGTTCAAGTAAATCTACTAAGTTCTTTTTTGGGGCACTTTGTTTTTAACTTATTGCATTATTACTTTATTACTGTAAGCCATAATCATCTAAATAAAAACAAATAAAGGTTACAAATATTTCACTTTGTATTTAATGAGTCTACATAATATATTACTTCTCATTGTCATCCGCTTATCCGGGGTCGGGTCGCGGGGCAGCAGCTCAAGCAGGGGGCCCCAGACTTCCCTTTCCCGAGCCACATTGACCATCTCTGACGGGGGGATCCCGAGGCGTTCCCAGGCCAGTATTGAGATATAATCTCTCCACCTAGTCCTGGGTCCTCCCCACTGGTCGTGCCTGGAACACCTCCCAAGGGAGGCGCAGTGGGCATCCTTACTAGATGCCCGAACCACCTCAACTGACTCATTTCTAAGCAAAGGAGCAGCTTTTTTATATTATTTTTACTTTTTAAATGAAATTGCTGGAATGAATTGACTTTTGCACGATATTCTAATTTTATGAGTACCAGTACCACCTGTACAGTATGTTATCTGCAATAGTTTCTATGGTTTGAGACTTTTTAAGACCCTGTGGGAACACTGGAAAGAGAAAATCAAATGCCAGACTGCTACATTGTTAATACAGGATCAAATGTAGGACAAACTGTTCATACACACCTCCCTGTGAAAGTAGCTATTTTTGCCTTTTGAGTGATAACAATAGGCTCCGAAAGGAGTACTTTGCATTGATGGCAAAATGTCCCAAGTGGAACAAGGTGCCGTGGGAAGTCTACTGTCTGTGGTGTGGTGACATCTTTGGGCAAGTCCGATGGAATGTTTTTGAATTCAAGCAAGTACTTAATCAGTGAGGCCAATTCCTTTCCCTCTGGAGGATATTTGTCTTGGTTCCGTATTGGTTCACTCTGTGTGGAAATTGTATTGATCAGATCCTCATTGTTTTTAGTATTCTTGAATAGCCTTTGTGTGTATGATTGAGGTGCCGTTTTGCTATGGCCTTGTGAGGGCATGACCTCCTCGGCTTCAAACATGGACAGTGCCAGGTATTTTTCTTTTTATCGTATGCTACCATAGCCCTCCCCAACCTGCAATAAAACGATATGATTGGCTCAAGGATGGATACATGAATCTTGGACGCATCATTGCCCAATGCAACAATTTTGCTGAGTGGTGCCTTCATAGACTCAGCTTTAGCCCGTCTATCCAGACAAGTTTCTTTTGTGTTTTCGGACAACCGTTTCTTTTGGAGTGGACCATGTCACTGAGTATATAATCAGTAAGGATTGTGTCACAGTCAAGTGACTGAGGGCTATAAAAAACAGATTTCAGATGTGCGCATTGAAAACCCATCACCCCACCCCTTTGTGAAAAGTCCAAACCTCTCTTGCATTAATCCAGCTCGGCATTGATATCAGGCACGGATGAACTGTAGCGTCTCCTCATGTGTTTTTTTAAAAAAGAATTGTTGAGAACCATGTTGCACAAAGTGCAAGTTGTTTTTTTGGTCTGCGTCTTCAAAATAGTTCTCTTGCTCATGTGAGACTGGCTGCGCGGGCAGCTGGAGAAAGACTGCGGACCGGGGTCTTGTGGACCATTTGGAGACTGGCTGTGTGGGCGGCTGGATGAAGACTGCGGACCGGGGTCTTGTTGACCATTTGGAGACTGGCTGTGTGGGCGGCTGGATGAAGACTGCGGACTGAGGTCTTGTGGACCATTTGGAGACTGGCTGTGTGGGCGGCTGGATGAAGACTGCGGACCGGGGTCTTGTTGACCATTTGGAGACTGTGGACTGGGGCTGTCTGGGCACTTTTTTAGGTGATTTATGAAAAGATTTGTCCAAATTATTATTTTAAAACAAAAACAGTGATGATGTGAGATCTTCTTGGAACACGTCCCCAGGTGAAACTTGTAGATTTTGTATCCTACCAAAAAAAGAGGGAAAAAACAAAACAAATTACAAGCCATTCGCCATTTCTACTTTGTGTTGTGAGCATAACTGCTCCAAAAAAGTGCACATGATAAAAAACACGTATCTAATGTTATTTTGATTAGAATTGACACAGTCACAGGTTTTGTTTGTTTATACCATAAAATGCACTGAGAATTACCATTGTGCTTCACAGCCATCCGTTCATGAGTCTGCACATGAGAGACCATGGAAGCATAACTGCCCCGCTTACAGCACACATGGCACCCACATGCATTTTCGTCGACTGTGATAGGTTGCAATAACCCTCCATCAGGACAAATTGTGGCATGGAACTGGAATGACAGAAATATGTTAGTGGTGCAAATGATGCAGGCCACATGGACAGGTGATACATTTTTGGCCATACCCTTATTGGAAAATTACATGTTCTGAAGTTCATAGGCTACCCTGTGATTTAACACACACTGACAGTTCCCCACTTCCCTACTTCTTCCAAATCATTCATTATGTATAATCCTGCAATTAATTAAATTGCATTAACACAATGATTTTTTCAGTGGGGCTCCCTGTAAAGTACTGTCACCTAAGATCACTGAATACTGACCATACAGCATTGAGTTTACAGTCCAAAATGTTCTTTAAGATTATCTGCAGGGCATGAAATAATGGTGGTTTCCCGCGCAGCTACGCTTTGTTTCACTTTTTTTCAAGTGTTCATTTAGACAGTGTGGTAGAAAATAACTGAGTTCTATCACTTCAACTAACTAAGAGAGCATGAGGAATCCGAGTCCGGAGCAAGTATGACAAAAATACTAGGTTTCAAGTTTGACGTTAGGGTTACTGTGATGCATGACCTGACCCTGTGATGCATGCATACACTGGCAGTTCACCAGAAACAGGTTTGGGGCAGACTCTCTGGCGTCGTGACAAGTCCCACTTACAGAAAAACAGATGATTAGCTATTTTTCACTATTAATGTATTTAAATGATATATAGTCCTAATAATAATAATCATAGTTTGCCATACAAAGTAACCATTAATTTCTTCCATAACAGAAGTAGCTGAAGTCTAGGGGGACTGGTCCTGAAATAATTCAGAGATGATTGAAAGTAGTTTTGGAATAAAGATTCTGCTAAATGCCCCCGGCACCAAGGCGAAAGCTGAGGTTTCTTTCAATGTTAAAACGGAGGCCAAAGCGTTCAAACATTTTGTAAAGAATGCTAAACAGTCGCATAACCACAAGTAGTCTGCCCTGGTTCTAGATTTCATTAAGCTTGTAAAAACAAAACATTTATTCTTGTTAATCCACTTCTTTGTACTTACCGACATACAGTCTTGGGCTCAGTGTTTTTTGAGCTTGGAAAACACTGTGTCACCATGTGAATTGTTGGGTAATGGTAATTCCCCTTCAAGCTTGTTGATTGCTAACTTGAAAAGAGTGAGAAAGTCGATCACATGTGTGAATTGATCCAGGTGGATGCCATCAAGGTGATGTACTTGGTCTCTGCTCTTTAGCAGCTCTCTTATGTCTTGGTATTGTTTCTGTATCGATTCCGACATTGCGACTTTACTGTTCCACCGCACTTCACATTCTTGATTCACGGTGTGCTTCAAGGCTGGCGATCGCACCGGTTCTCTTCAGATATGCAACAAGCTCTTTGCAATAATCTATCATGTCCACTACATCCTCAATGCTATTGGAATTGTTGCCCTTTGTACTGAACGTATGTCTCAGCACCATGTTAATGCAGTGTGCGGAGCACGGAAACCAGTGATAGGATCGGAGTGAGGCCTTTATGTTCGATCCCTGGTCACTGACAAAAACTATTTTATCTATCTGTATTCCGTAGGACGTTAACACACTGCTTATCTGCTCATGGAGGTTTTCGCTCTTTTTTTTTCAGGGTAGGATCAAATTCCACAGTTGCCAAAATACGACTTACCAGCTTCCACTCGATGATGTAGTGACACGTAAGGACTGTGTATGCCCTCTTTTTAAATTCATCAGTCCACCTATCTGTGGTTACGGCAATACCACCGTTGCTGCATAGAGCTCTCTGGATGGCACCCAAAAGTTTCTGCTTATCAATGGAAGCCTGCTTCTTTGCCCGATCGCAGACCGTTTGCCTATGGGGTGAGATAGCACCAGCATCAACGGAACCAAATTTAGCACCTATGTCAATCAACATCTGGGCCACTTGGTGGAATCCTTTACCAGACACTATATTAAACGGGCGTATATCAAGAGAGCACAGGTCCACACATGAATCTGTCAGCTTTGATTTGACATCCTGTGGTACTCTATTGGGATCTCGACAGACGGAACTTGTCAAGGTGTTTGCCTGCGCTGCCATCTCCGAAGCAATAGTCAATAGATTAATAGTCCGCCGCCAAAGATGTTGACGTTGCTTAGGAACTGAAGATGCTGGGGGTGACAATTTACCACAAAAAAAAGATCCACATTCCTTGACAGCGATCTGCTTAGTAACAGTGAATTATCAAATTTAATTCACCGCCGGAAGATGTTATATGTAAGAATAAAAAGAAGAAGAAATATATCTATTTTGATTAGTTTAACCGCCACCCGCCGGCTTGGAAATTCTTATTTTTTCGGCCTCACCAACCCAAAGGACATACAGGCAACATCATGGCCAACAGACGGTGCTGTCAAACCTGTTTATTAAAGGGACACTGTGTAGGAATTTCTCCCATCTTGTGATCAAACTGTATTCTACCACCAGATGGTAGAATGTATAGTGTAGTTTTTTGTATTGTATATATAATTTTTATCACTCCAGCACCTCGCTTTTTTCAAATGTGCATTGCAACCTAGTTGCAACTACAGTAGGTGGTATGTGCCAAGAGGCTGAATTTATCACGTTGCCTTTAATTCCCTTTTTTCCCCGCTTTTTTGGCGACGTGGATTCCTTCTCCTGTGGTGTGCCTTAAGTATGTTCTTGCATTATGAGCGAAAGTGTAGTGCAGGTTTTAAAATCGGCTGAGGCAGTGAGAAGCTGTCTCGCTGACCTCCTTCTGTTTCAGTCATGCTGGCTCTGAGCGAAAACACGTATAGCCTAAGCTAGTACCTTAGCTAGTGCTTTATGTTCCTCTTGGCCATTATAGTTTTTCATAGTCCAGAAGGTCATGGAAGCCTCCTTAGGACTTACCTGTTTAATGTAAACAAAGAAATGGAATTCTTCTCTCAGATTATTTGCAGAGGTAATTTTACACCAATGAGAATATATTTATGAATGAATACATTGATTTCAGCTAATGAATTACTTAAAACGCTACACAGTGTCCGTTTAACACCCAACTAATGGGAAGGAACAACTTGTTTGTTGTTGACAGTGACATGGATTGGCTTGGAATTAGAACATTCATCAGGACTTTTGCAGGACATTTGGTCAAGTATGACAGAAATTGGAACTCTCTTTAGTTTTCATTTATTTTCTCTTATACGCATGACACTGGGTCGCATATCATCAACAATCCAAAAATCGAACAATTCACAAGGTCCCTATATAACCCCCACCCTGCTAATCAGTTCATTCACAATTGTCCGCGTGTGACATGAGGTCACCACTAAGGTGTGCTTCTTTTAAGCACCTTTAAAGCTGCAACAAGGACCATTGGAGGGACCTAAACAAACAATGATGAAAGATATCCCTCAACTAAAATCAAGGTCACAGCAAGGAACTGAACACGCACAATTGTACTGAAAAGATTTAGATGAAAAGATCTGGAAACTTTATTAATATGTGTTTAAGGCACTTGACAATCAACAGCCAGCTCTAAATTCATTTTGTGAAACGACAACACCTTGATTGAGTAAATACATTTATTAAGATTGAGGCAATGCAATTCACGGTTACATGCTGCCATTCAGACATCCTGCCAGTCCAACATGCTGCCAGTCCGACATGCTGCCATTCCGACATGCTGCCATTTCGACATGCCCCAATTCCGACACCTTTTAGTAGGCCTACCGTCATTCCGACCGTCTATCAATCAGTGGCGCCAACTTTAGGTCAGCATTGGGGGATCATAAATATTCCGTTAATTCAACCAAAAAGTAGCCATTTCAGTATTATTTATCTGTATTTCATTTGATTAATTCCAAATTTTGTTTGGGATGATGTATGAAATAACCCATTCCATCAATTGACGACTGCATTTTACAAGTGTGTTACGAGCGCGGGGCGTGCACTTGTTTAACATGCCCTGGGCAATGTATAATTATTCCAAGAGACTTAAAACTGGACCATTTATTCGTTAGAGTTGGTTTTAAACTCAATGCAGGACAGCTATTGGAGTGGATTGGACGAACATTGGAAGAAAATTAATCGCTTGGAGTGCCGCGGCAGAACGAATCAAAGAATAGGCGCAGTTAGCTTCATATCGGCCCAAAGGCAATGCACTTTACAAAGGATAAAGGCGAGACTATAGCCCGCCCCAGACCCACCCCTTTCCACACAAATTCTCGAAGGGGATCAATCAAAGTAAACCAAGATTTTTTTGCCCACAGAAGGGAAATCCCTGAAACATTACAAAACGTTTTACAATATCCCCCCACCTTTTCTTTTACCTATAGGTTTTCACTTAAAAAAGACGTCTGTAAATATTCCCTCCTGGGCCGGATCCATGTGCGTGTGTGTGTGTAAAACGTCAACCTCGTAGAGCTCCGAAAACATGACCTCAACACAGAGACAAACGCTCTTTAAATTAGCCTATGCATATTTGTAGGAGGGAATATGCTCCAAAATTGATTTGTTTGCTGACAGCCTGCTTCTGTGGAATTGCGGACTGGTGTCATCAAAATTTACCCATGTGATAGGCTATAAGCAACGCCTTTCAGGTGGGAACAGTGTGGTTGATCTCGTCACTTCAAATATTGTTCATGATGGAATAAAGATCAATTCAACGGGAGCATTAATGCCAGGCAGCACACGGCAAATTTTACATTCATTTTTGTCTTGTAGGCCTACTCTCCCTGCTTCTGAAATGAGCGAACATCTCCGGCCAGCGCTCGTCCGCCCAGTGGACGAGCGCCACTGTGCAGATTAAATCGCGCAGCATACCACTGTGCGATTATCTTTGTTGCGTATGCTCTCTAACATTGTTGAAATCCCATGCTGGATGCTTTAATCTTTCTATGTGTTTTTTAGTTAATGATCGGTCTATAATAAGACCAAGTTGGTTATGCAATCGCGAACAATCAGGGATATTTCATAGTGGATGGTGGAAACCAGGACATTTTAGCGTCCCGACAGGCTTTTGCTGGGACTCGGAACAAGCAACTCAAAATTGGGACTGTCCCAAGCACCAAGGGCATAGGTTTGGTCTGAGCTTTGGCTTGAGCTAGCACCCCAATTTACCCTCCCGGACCCTACATTGGCGGTTTAATTTTAATGTAAATGCGATTAGACGCTCCGCGGTGGGGGGTAGGGGTGTTTCTGCGTTGTCTAGACAGAGACAATGCAGCGATATCAACATGAGTAGTTCTAGCTGGAGACGGGAATGTGTTTATTCTATTGAAGTCAACGCAATACTATTGTATAGCCTACTATTGTTGTTTTTATGATTACCCTTTCACTATTTTCCTCAAATTCATGCGCTGAATACAATAGTGACCTGGTTGTGCGTGCGCGTGCATGTCTGTTTGGCTCGGGATTACAATGATGAATGTCAGTGTAGGACACTACAGCGCATGCAGACCAAGAAATAATCATATTAATTAATTGAAGTACATTGATAATAGTAGGCTAATGCAATTTCTATTAAAGACCTCATGTCGGAATGCTGGAATGTTGAACAAAGGTAAAGTAGGCCTACCGCCACTCCATCGGAGTGGCATTATGTCTGAATGGAAGGTGGTTCCCGCAACTCGCAGTGCCCGACACTGGTTAAGCCGATTGACGATGAGGATGAGGCACTGCAACTCTGGCATGGCCAGGGGAAGGGTGGGTGGTTTTTACATGGGTGTCTCGTGGAACACCAGGTTTCCGTTGGTGGCACTGCAGTGTTTGTTGCTGGGGTGACTCCTGTTCTCGTAGGCCTGGGAGCAAGAGGGGAGAGATTTTGAAATGTTAATGTTTTTTACTTTCTTTTGTGCTCTAGTGAAGGAACTAATCCCGGGGCTCCATTAAAAACACAGCGTTCTGTTGCCGTATCAATATTTGTGACCCAACCCCCTTCAGAGTGCTCCACTCAGTTATTTTTGTCAGTTTTGAACCTCTTAGTGAAGCATGTACAATATTGTAGATTAGGCTCAGACAATTAACATTGCCTATTGTTACTTTTACGTTGTCTGTCTCACATGTCACACTCGTACCACGCGAAACGAAGTTCCTCACGGAAATATTAAGTTATTCGAATTTGACCTCATTGATGAGTGCCACTTCGACTCGCTGTTATATGTGTTCCACAGGGCACCACATGAAACGTTCCTTTTGTGCAGTGAAAAGAATGTAAAAAGAATGTTGCGAGCGGTCACGGTTAGAATTGAAGCAATGCGATTACATTTTTCCGGACAGAGCAGTCAGACACACTGCTGCCCACAGTCTGTTTATCACCTTCCATTCCCTGTCATGGTAGCAGTTACCAGACAAATTATAAGGTTGAAGGAAGACTCGTGAGGCATGGAGCTGATGCCGCCGGTGAAGCTGAGGGGTTACGCTGTGCCATCAATTACAGTATATTGGTGCTATGACAGAAGGTGCTACATCTTGAGATTTGTCTTTTGAGCTATAAACAAACCTTCAAAATCCCTTGATTGTCCTCACTTGCAGGTGTCTTGGGATGAAGTGTCTGATAAGAGTCTCACAAGCTGCGTTTCCATCCCCCTTCTATGCAAATTTTGAAGTATCGAATCAGTAAACGGTGATAGAAACACCAAAATTCGCATAAAAATCTGCAAAAAAAAAATTCCGCTCGCTTGAGGTGGTTTTGCGAAAGAGAGTAAATGCGTAAATTCGGAGATGGAAGCACACTTTTCGAAACAGCTTTGGCGTTGCGAAAATTGAACACATAACTGACGTCTTTCCGATTTCCGCATAACGACCGGCCACAGCAACCCTGCCGACATCAACTTGTAGCGTCAATATATATATATTTTTTTAAGCGTTTGTATACATAGACATCCTATATCATATATATATATACATATATCATATATATATATCATATATATATATCATATATATATATCATATATATATATATATATATCATATATATATATCATATATATATATCATATATATATATCCATATATCATATATATATATCATATATATATATACATATATCATATATATATATATCATATATATATATGTATATATATATATACGTACATATATATACGTACATATACATATACATATACATATATATATATATATATATATATATATATCCTTTAATTATAACGTGTCCATTAATCCCTGATATATGGACACCTACTAAGTAGTTCCAGTCAAATTGTTAGTTCAGCCTTCAAAACGAGAGCTGTTAAATTGTGAAAAATGCGTTAAACTGTAACCAGACAACACGATTATATGCTATAGACCCTATAGTTTATGTGGTATAAAGGCTGGGGCGAATTTCAAAATATAAATATGTATAGGCCGTCGCGATTCCCATTGAAATGAATGGCGTGGTGATTAGTCTTCAAAACGAGAACTGGTAAATTGTGAAAAATGAATTAAACTGTAATCAGACATCGCAGTTATATAATATAGACCCTTATCTATGGTATAAAGGCTGGGACGAATTTCGAATTATAAATATGTACAATGTACCCTTTAAATACGTCCATGGAACAGATGGCCAATGTGTATAATAGATATGTGTGGACCGCTGAACAGGTACAACTTTTCCCTGCTCTCATTGAAGAAAAAATCATTATTATATTTTAGATGGAAACAACAACGCAATTCCACTATATATCAGGACCTAAAAGATCCGACAAGCCCTGGAATGTGTGTAGTTTTCCGCTCACTTGATGGAAACGCACCTAATTCAAATTTCTTTTTTGCGACCTTTCGAAAGATTTGCTTCACCTTTGGATGGAACGTGACTAATGAGGACCAGCAGGACTCACCTGCTTTGCGGAGGCCAAGAGATCCTCTGCCTCCTGCTGGCCGGTCTGCTGCACCATCTTATAGAAGGTGCCCTCGGGGTCCTGCAGGAGGGTATAGGGCGTGTCGTAGGCCTGGATCTCCCCGGCGTCAAGCACCTGGGCACACAGTGGCCTCTCAGGTGAAAAGCTGCTCCGTAACGACAGGTCAGGAACACTAAAGCAGAGCTGCCATTATGGCATTGAGGGTTTTTTGTTATTACTCATGGTAACTGGTCAAGAACCGTAGCTTAAAACCAGCATGGGTGGTACAGTACAGTTGACTAAGGTTTCAACAGGAGGAGAAAGAGGAGAAGTAGTTAGGAGGAACAAGCAATAGTGAGGAGTGGTGGGAGGAGGGGTGAAGAAAGTGATGAGAAACTAGGAGGACAGGGAAGCTAAAGATACAGTTGGGAGGAAGGGGGTGGAGTTAGGAAGGGAGAAGGAGCAGTGTTTTGAGGGAGAGAAGGTGATCGTAAAGGCTCCAGGTGGCAGGGGAGGATGAGTTAAATGGTGTGGTTGCTAGAGGAGAAGAGGGTCACTTACCATGATTCGGTCGCTGTCTATGATGGTGTTGAGCCTGTGAGCGATTGTGAGCACTGTGCAATCTCTGAACTTGTCCCGGATCGTCCTCTGTATCAGCTCGTCCGTTCTATGGCGGGAAATACAAAACTCAGACTTGAAAAACAACACAGAGCTAGAAAGTTTAAACCAAGGTGGACCAACAACAGCATCCCCGCTGGTCGAACACACTCTACTACAAGCGCAGGCTCCATCTGTGGGCGGTACCTGGGGTCAACGTTTGCCGTGGCCTCATCGATGATGAGAATGCGGTTCTTCCTTAGGATGGCTCTGGCTAGACATACCAGCTGCCTCTGGCCCACGCTGAAGTTGGAGCCCGACTCGGCCAGAAGCGTCTCCATCCTGGCGGGAAGCTCCTCCACCACAGATTTCAGCTGAACCTGCTCCAGGAGAACACAGAGAACCCCTTCCTTCAACACACGGGACCACTTCCTTCAACATACAGATCTACCGCCTTCAACATAGAACCACTTCTTTCGACACAGAACCACTTCCTTCAACATACAGAACTACTTCCTTCAACACAGAACCACTTCCTTCAACAACCAGAACCACTTCCTTCAATGTGTGTGTTCATAGTGTATCTGTTCTGGAGACAGCGTTTGTGGTAACGTTATGAGCAGGAATAGAAGGGCTACTGACCTCCTGCAGAGAGTTCCAGAGCTCTTCATCAGAGTGCTGGCTGAAAGGGTCCAGGTTCTTCCTCATGGTGTCGGTGAATAGCACAGGATCCTGGGGAACCATTCAGAGGAGAGCTCAGCAACAGAACCCTCAGAATCATGTTATGAGCCAGCCATCTCCTCCCAGAAGCAGGATTAGGAGGAGTACCTGAGGAATAATGGACATCTTCTGGCGCAGGTCATGGAGGCCGAGCTCAGAGGTCAGTATTCCGTCCACGTAGATCTTCCCCTGGGGTTCTGCCAGGCGGAACAGGGCAGACACCAGGGAGCTCTTCCCAGCACCAGTCCTCCCCACCACACCCACCTGAAGGAGAGCATAACCAATCACACTACAGATCTCCAATGGGTCATCCCTGGATGTTGTAGAGTTGTGGCTGGCAGTCAAACCAAGATGTCCCACCTTTTCCCTGGGCAGGAACGTGGCATTCATGTTACGGAGGACCACCGGCCCATCGGAGCTGTAGGAGAAGTTGACCCCGTCTAAGGTCACCAGGCCTTGGCTCGGCCAATCAAGCGGGGGACGCTTCTTGGTTTCCCATGGTGCTTCGCTCTCCAGCTCTGTGTACTCCATCACTCGCTCCACTGAGGTCATCTTAAGAGAGAGAGAGTTTCAAAATCAAGCGACTTATAGTGTCCATCAAGATGAATGATGGATGGATCATCCCCACTGGTCACCTACCAACTGGACCGTACCAATTGGTAGGCCTGAGTTGGATCAATCATCATATATCTGGATGGCTACTCCAAATTAACATTACAATACAGGACCTCACAAACACATCTTAATTGGTTATTGAACCAAGTGGACCCCAGACTGAGTTGGGATCCAGCAGTCCTTAAATATGTTACAGCAGAGCTTCTGGGGAGGGGGGGGGGGGGACGGCACAGAGCCTGAGAAAGAAACTGAAAGGGGCAGAGTTATGTTTTGTTTCTATCATAGATTTTCTATTGAAGAAAACTAATTTGCGTTAGTGTATAAAGCAAAGGGGTACATCAGTGTAGTGCTACAATGACCGTTCCACACAGTGTTGTTTTTAAACCTTTTTTACAGTTAACTATTATGTGTCAACTTTCTGCAACTTTGTGTACCCCAATTATATGCTTACAGATCCCCACCAGTTACATGATGGGTCTAAACAAATATGAAGTGAAGGTACACCCAGATATCAGCTCTCGCTCTGATCTGTGAGCCTACCCACAGACTTACCAAGTTCTCCACTTCTGCTGACTGCCGGACTCCCCACTGGAACATCCCCAGGATGGAGATGGCGTAGGACAAAGCCAGCCCCACATCCCCTGCACCCAGCTCTATCAGAAGAACAAAAGCATGACATGTTATGCCACCATTCAAACATGCATTGAGAGCGCTTAGGCCATTCATTTGATGAGCTTTGATAGTTTTGGTGTTGAGCTACCTCAAACCCAAAAGGATCGTCTTGAACCTGGAACACTGGCGGTTCAGGAGGGCTATTGTACCCGGAACCCTTGAGGTTCAGAAGGGGTATTGAACCCGGACCCTGGCCTTTCATAAGTGGTATTGAGCCCGGAACACAGGAGGCAGTACAAGCAGAGTTTTCTTACCATCTCGGATCAACATGCAGGCAAATGTGAGGATGATGACAAAGACGGCGCACAACAGGTCCAGGCGCATGGCAAACCAACGAGTAGTGCACAGTAACAGGTACCAGGTCTCTGAATGCAAAAGTAAAGTTTGTATCACTAAATTGGACTGGGCCCAGCGGTATTATGCTTATGTTTGATTTCCAATGTGTCTAATACATGTCATTTGCACAGTACACATAGTACATTGATCCATGGTATCAGAGAAAAGGGACGGGTCACCTGAGTGCCGGTCCTGGTGGGCGTCAAAGACGTTCTGAAAGCGCTGCTCGGCTCTGAAGGCCCTGATGGTCCACAGGCCCTGTATCGAGGAGGACAGGTGAGAGAACACGGGACTTCGAGCTGCAGGAAGGAGCAAAAGGAGCAGGAAGTTTACCTCACATAGGGAATGGAAGTTAAACCCCCTCTTGGAGGATCATATCATGTGATACTTGTATGGTAAACAACTGTGGCACTAGGTCCTCAAGGGTTCCATTTTGGACCACTTATGGCTCTAACTTCGTGTTCTCTCAACCAATCACGTTATCTATCAAGTAACAAAATAGACTGGTTAACATGATGGACCACAGCAAAGGTCTTAGCTAGTTGTGTGCTAGCCTTACTAGCCAACTGTGTGCTTGTGGTCGGGCTGTGAAGATGAGAAGGCAACTGCTTAAGAATATCAGCATAGAGAAATGAGCCCAAGGCCTGTTGAGGGGGCTTACTAGTTCTCTCAAGTCGCTTGATGTCCCTGGAGGTCTTCAGGAAGTAGCGGCGGAGGAACACAAAAATAATGAGAAGCGGTATGACCAGGATTAAGATCCAGGGAACGACTGAAGCCGCCACCGCGATCACACCAACCATATGCAGGGAAATCTGCCGGAGAAATCACAGACAATTAATTTACTACATTGAACCTCATCTTCCCATCGCTATATCTTTGTACAACAAGTGAGGTTGAACACTTGATTCTGATTGCTGTACTAAATGTGTCCACGGCAGTGGCGCCACTGGGGTAGTGCCTGCTGGTGCCGTAGCACCAGCAGAAATTACAATAGCACCACCAAGAAATTAACTAAAATTTGACATACAAATTGTCTGCTTTCTCTGTATAGTTTTGAATGAGGCTTGTTTCTCCATTTGATCTAGTGAAACAGCGCCCCCCAATGACCATAGCACCCACGCAGCGGCAGCAATAAGGTTATAAACTCTGTGCTGGTCTAAGGTCAGATCAACTCTACACTTCTGCTTATCTGTTGTCAGTTCCCTGTCAATGTCTTGCCGTTGCTGTCCTCAGATCAGTTAAGCTTATCTAAGTTTACTTAAGGTGGTGATGTCACTCATGCGAAAGATTTATAGTAGCTAGATTGAACATTATGCTTTTACAAGCTAGCGTGCATTATTTTGGCCGGCGTGTAAAATGGATGGACTTTTTGTGAAAATCGACCTCATACAGAGGAATCAGTGGCATCTCAGCCTGTCTTAATTGAAAGTGACATGCAGAAAGGAGTAAGTGGGGCTGAGGACGACAGTAGTTCATTGAAGGAGTGTGAGTGCGAAGAAGAGGAGCAAGAAATGGAACGGGAAGAGAACGTGGAGGATGAAGCTGCTACTTGTGCTAGTGGGAATATTGTTAGTGATGTTAGCCAGCAGCCAGAGGAAGGCCCCCGTCGGCCAGCATTGAAATAATTTCCCTTCATAACAGTTTGGCAATCAGCAAAGGTACTTCTCTGAAAACATCAATGAGTGCAGTTAATTTTTAGGCCTAGACTAGTGCTGATTATAATTATTATTTTGTGGTGGATACCCCATCGTCCTTATGTTTCCTACAAATCCTAAAATATTAAATTTAATGCTATTAAGCCTAGTGGTTTTGCTGTGACTACCAAGCGGTGATTCTATTGATTTTTGTTTTAAATTGAGTAGCCAAATTAATTGAGGTATTACATGGTCAGATTACGATTTGTCCAACTTCTGGTAAAGCCTTGCATCTGTTGTTTGCCTTATTTGACTTTAATAAATAACGATGTATCTGTATGATGTATCTGTATAACGATTGTCTCTCTATGTAATGCGAATAGCAGTGAACATTGTGGGTTAGTGTTGTGATTTTCAGTTAAAAAGCACGCATTTGACACTGATTACGGGATTAGTGCGCGATTCATGTGGTCCGCTGTGGGTCGGATGCTCTGTTGGTTTGTTTGTTTATGCTCTGTGTAGCCCGGGTTGTCTCCGATGCTATTGACGCTGTCACAGTTCACTTCTATATGAGATTTGTCAATTGCTGTTGCTTGTGAATCGATAGAGAGATTCACATAATGCTTGAAACTGACTTTTGAACACAACGCGTCTGGCCTTGCGAATATATATTACCATACAGTCCATCCCTCAGCACCATCAGTGAATAATTCTGACCCACTGTAGCACCAGCAAGAAAAAATCTCAGCACCTGCCAGGCGTCGACAAAGGTCCAGGGCAGAACCACATCCATCTCACCGATGTCCTTGGCGAAACCGGTTCAGAACTCTGCCTGAACCACACGGAACAAATGCAGAAAACCACGTCAGGTCCAAGACTCTCTCCGAGAATTATTTTCATTCCTCTAGCAATTGATTTCGGGTTTTTTTCACTGAAGCGAATGTGGATTGAATCACTAGGCCTACTATATTTCCTATTATATTTATTCATATCTCCTGCAAACACACGCAAATACATAAGGCTTAGAAAATTTATATTTACCAGCATAATCATAGATATGACCATTTCATTATGATCAACATTGGTTTTCCATTATCAAAACAAACAAACACAGATGTTTAATATACATCTAGACATGAATCACTCCATCCAGATTTCAATAATAACAACAAACTCCTGCGTTGTAAACAGCGGGGTTCACACTCAGCTTCTCCTACCGATGGGGTTCACGTCGAAGAAGTGCACGGGCGCGTGCAGTATGGTGTCGAACATGCGTTTGTGCAGGGTCTCCGTGCTCTTCACCAGCACATAGAAGAGGAGCATTGCCCTGACCAGCCCAAAAAGTAGCGTGGCTACAGTCAGACCTGAAAACACATCAGCACAGTGTTTTGCATTGACCCCGAGATACTTGTGGATGCACGTTTTTTAAAATAAGATTTGGAGGTACCGCATACATTCAATTGAAGTATTTGCTTCATCAATACAGTGTCCCTTTGATCTTCGAGACATACTAATGATAAAATACAACTTTTTCATTGTCTTTGAAAACCTTACACTTTCTGGTCACCACATTTCACAACTTGTCCTTTGTAGGGTAAAGTAATTTCCCTTTCCTGTCTTTTAGCATTCAGGCAGTTTTTTTTATGTCATGGTCAATGTATATTTGAATGACTGCTTGCGTCTATAGAGGTCCATTGCTGTAGGCCTACCTAAATCAAACAGACCCATTATTAATGGCATGAGCTACACCTGTGTTTTACCTAACGTGAAGGGACCCAATAATGGTTCTCACAATGGGCAGCGTTTTCATCTTAATTCAGGGTCACTAAACCTTTCTAATGGCGCATTTCCACTGGCACGGCTCGGCTCGGTACGGCTCGGCTCGGCGCGCTATTTGCGTGTTTCCACTAGCACGCAGTACCTGCAACCGGGTACATTTTGGTATCACCGCAGCACTGGTTCCAAGCGAGCCGAAGCGTTACTAAAACGTGACGTCAGCCGACTGCCTTCCACTGATTGGCCGATGAGTGTCGTCACTGGAAGCGTCATAACCGCGCGACTTTTCAATAGTGTTTTGTCTCGCGGCGCGGAGTCTTCTCTGGCTCTCTTCTCTTGCCTTCTGTGCGACAAAAAGCCACAGGGTGAGCAGCAACACGATCGCCTCCATGTCCTCCATGCTGTCCTCCTCTGATGTTGTTGTTGTTGTTCTGGTCTTCCGGATTTGTACGTTGCTCGGCGCCGTGTAAATGACGTCACAGCGGTTTCGCGCAGCCGTGTTATGGAAATGTGCCATTAGCAGACACTTATGGCGCATTTCCACTAGCACCGCTCGGCTCGATACGGCTCGGCACGGCTCGGCTCGGCTCGGTTTGGTTGTGTTTCCATTACAACTGGTGCCTCCTCGACGTGGGCGGGGTCGTCATAACACGGCTGCGCGAAACCGCTGTGACGTCATTTACACGGCGCCGAGCAACGTACAAATCCGGAAGACCAGAACAACAACAACGCACGGTGCCGTCGAGCTCCCTCTGAATCCGTTCTTCGGCAACCAGAGTCAGGAACGTCGGGACCTCCTCCACCGACCAAGGAGTGGAATTTTTCTGAGAAGCCATCTCGTTCCAAGTCAAAAAGCAGTAAAAAGTGGTGTCTTGTCTCGCGTCTTGTTTTTATTTACCATTCTAGGCAGTCGTCGCGCGGTTATGACGCTTCCAGTGACGACACTCATCGGCCAATCAGTGGAAGGCAGTCGGCTGACGTCACGTTTTACTAACGCTTCGGCTCGCTTGGAACCAGGGCTGAGGTGATACCAAAATGTACCCGGTTGCAGGTACTGCGTGCTAGTGGAAACACGCAAATAGCGCACCGAGCCGAGCCGTACCGAGTCGAGCCGTGCTAGTGGAAATGCACCATAAGTGACTAGCCTGAATGGTGAACGGGATGTATCGCAGCAAATGTGATCCATCTCAGTAAGGCGAGCTGTGTTTGTGTTGTGAAAACAAGTGTTTTTTTCCCCTCACCTCCGTAGATTCCCAGGTAAAAGGGTATATACCAACACATCGGTGGCGTTGTTGTTGGTCTGATTTTGGATTGAGATTGTGCAACCCATCAGGCTGCTTTGCTTATCGGCCCTGATGAAAATAAGGTCACAAACGTATTTGTAATGCCTCTTTTAATGCTGACTGTCGCGACTAGATTCAAATAGATGGCTATTTACAATCCCAGTTTCTATCTTTAAGGTACTCAAGTTATTAAATGCTATACCTTTATTGAAGTGAGCTGTCAAATCTAAAGTAAAAGGCTTGTGTAAAAACGTGAATGCTTATAGATTTACCAGTAAGACATCCACCAGTCCTGAAGGACGTAGGCCACCTGGGTGGACGAAGGGCAGAAACCAAAAATAGCTGTTTTTTTTACAGAAAAAACATTTTTACCATTTCACTATTGACTGGCTACTCTCACAATTACTAGATTTTGTTCATGATGTATGCAGAAACTTCTAGCAAGAAACTGAAACAATTCTGAGTGTGCTTTCGACAACGAAGGAAATCCTTGTTTCTTGGCGGCGGTGAGCAGGCGGTGAGCATTTTGCATACCTGAGCGGATATGTTGACTACAAAGAGCAACAGCAGAACAAAGACGTTAGCTCCAGCACGTATGTACTTGTAGTACATGCCCATCCCGATAGTCCCCTGCAGACGGCTCTCCTCCACAGCTGTCTGGGTTTGTTCTGCCTTTAGAGATGAAACAATAACACTTACTCATGTAGCGGCTTAGATAGCGGCCCTAATGTAGCAGCAAAAAATACTTTTTACGCAGTATTATCAGAGACAAACCATCTCAGAATTTGAGTGATTCAGTGTTAGCAACCATCTATACCGTGTTAGCATCAAAGAGACAGTGTAAGCATTAGAGTCAATAGCATTAACATCAAGCTATAGTGTTAGCATCAAAGAGACTGACTAAGCATCAGATTGTGTTGCGACATCGAAAGCATTGGTGTCAGTGTCCCACCGGAATCTGGTCTGCTTCATCGTTGATCGTGGGTGTGGAGGTGCTGGAGATGGTTCGGCTGCGAGCCAACTCCACCGACGTCGCCTGTTGCTCTTCATCCTCATCTTTCATCAGAGAGGTGAAGTCCAGTCCAGACTTTTGCAGCTCTGTGTACCCACCTTTGGCCACCACAATACCCTGAGATGGACAACCCGCAGAGTTTGGCTAACGTTGCAAATTTTACAAACATAACACCAACAATAGCACTATCTGGGTTTCAGATCAAATAACAAAATCAATCAAGTTTTTACGTATCTTTTTTTTAATGGAAAAATAAAAGCCAAATGGTCAGTTTTGTTTAATGGTCTCTTTGAAAGACTTATAAAGAGCGATATGTGGCTAAACAGAAAGAGACACTTGATTGGACTGGTCCTACTTGTCCTAAATTGCAGTGTCATTTCTCCCCCATCTCTTCTCAAAGGGTTGGGGTTCAGTACCTAGCCCTAACAGATGTTTAGAGTAAGTAAGTAAGTTAAGCGCTGTGTGTGTCTTTGGTCTGGTTTTGCCATGCATGAGCGAACATGACATGTAGACTGCTCCGTGGAGGAGGGGCACGGACAGACCTCCTTGAGAACCAGAATCTGGTCGGCGGCTTTCAGGTACTGCAGCTGATGGGTGACCAGGATCCTGGGCTTGTCCTTTAGAATACCACAGATACAACTGCAGAGGACACATATGCAAACAGACAAGTATGTGAGTGTCTGAATTAGTTTACTTTTGTTTCAATTGTGCGCTGTATAAATACTATGAAATCTATGGCTGACACTTTCTGCACAGTTGGTCAATTGGTTAGTCAATATTCTCTTGTTTGACCAAAATATGCTTGCCATCCATTGCAACCCACAATATTAAACACGTTAAAACAATTCTTTTAAACTTTTTCTCCTTTTGACTACGCAACGCTGCCCGATGTGGCGCTCCATATCACAG
Source organism: Melanogrammus aeglefinus (assembly GCA_900291075.1). Taxonomy (NCBI): domain Eukaryota; kingdom Metazoa; phylum Chordata; class Actinopteri; order Gadiformes; family Gadidae; genus Melanogrammus; species Melanogrammus aeglefinus. The sequence continues at coordinate 7,394 of OLKM01003430.1, read as the reverse complement.
CTGGACTCTGAATAAGAGTGGGCTCAAAGCCACCACTTCCTCTACACAGCACTTACGGTATATTTAGGCTACGAGGTAGAGTAAAGGAGGAAAAGTGAGAGCCTCCCCTCAAATAATCGTAATAATCTCTCCTCCTAATCCCTGGGAAAGATTGCCCACACATGGATTTACTGGTCGCCGTTGAGAACATCACTGTATCTCCTTCTCCAACTGCCAGAAACTTCGGTGTGGTATTGGACAATCAGTTATGCTGCACCGCAACCATCACTGCGGTGGCTCGATCCTGAAGATTTGCACTTTACAACATCTGCAGAATCCGGCCCTTCCTCACAAGGGAAGCAGCTCAGCTTCTAGTCCAATCACCTGGTCATCTCTCCCGCCTTCGACTACTGCAGCTCACTCCTGGCTGGACTTCCTGCCTCTGCGATTAAACCTTTGCAGCGCATCCAGAATGCGGCAGCGCGCCTCGTGTTCAACCTACCAAAGTTTTCCCATGTGACCCCCCTCTTCCGGGACCTCCACTGGCTCCCTGTAGTAGCTCACATCAAATTTAAGACGATGGTACTGGCCTACAAGGCAGTCGATGGAACTGCCCCTGCCTACCTCCAAGCATTTCTAAAGCCACACACCCCAGCTCGATCCCTCCGCTCAACTACCTCAGCTGGACGCCTGGTACCGCCATCGCTAAGAGCTAGCAAAGGTCGTTCAGCAAAGTCACAACTTTTCTCGGTTTCGGGACCTCAGTGGTGGAACGAGCTCCCTGCCGTTCTCAGGACCGCAGAGTCGCTCACTATCTTCCGAAAAAGACTCAAGACTCACCTGTTCAGAGTCCACCTTGACTCTGCATAGCCACCCTTCCCCCTCTGGCCACCATTGTACACTGTATTGTCTTGTATTATAGTACTTAACTGTGTAGCAACTGCAGTAGCTGCTAGCATTGCTGTAACACGGGGAATTGTTTAGCCTAGCGATTGTTGCACTTGCACTTGGTTCTATGAACATCCTTTCTGTACCGACAGCGATATATTGTTGCACTTCTTATGACAAATGAACTTATTGTAAGTCGCTTTGGATAAAAGCGTCTGCTAAATGCCCTAAATGTAAATGTCCTCTTCTTGCTCCACTGGGGACATTACATTAATCAGTTTGGCTAGAGATGTTGTCTGTTAAGGCGTGAAAAGACCTTGCAAGATATACTGGTAGAAGCAGGCTAGTGAAGAATGTGTACCTGGCAATAAAATTCAATATTTGTCAGGAACTTTGATGAAGTCTATCCAAAGGTTGTCGAAACAGAGAGTTGCTGGCAGATTAAGGACAACAAACATGTTCATTGTGTTGCTAAAGCCTTTGTACTGCAGGATTGGATATGCTTAAATTCCAATCCAGGACTTTCTTCTCCCTCCCCCCACCCAGCCACAAACCAATCTTCCGACGTGAGGAAGTGAAGGATTCTTATTTGATATTGGATTATTATTAATTATAGTCTCAGGGGTCGTTTACTTTTCAAACAGATGCCTCCCGACCTCGGCATCCACGGCACTTAGAGGGTCATCAAGGAGATAGATGTCAGCATCCTGGTACACAGCTTCTGAGACACACACACACCACACACACACACACACACCACACACACACACACACACACAACACACACACACACACACACACACACACACACACACACACACACAATACCATTTAGCAGATTTTTTTGTCCAACGATTTAAAGTGAATACAGAAACCGAAACTGTGGTACTACAGTACTATAGCAGTTAAACATTTTGTACCACAGTACGATATCAGTCAACCATGTGGTACTAACAGTACTATAGCAGTAAAACCTGTGGTACTACAGTATCTTAGCAGTCAACCCCCGCAACACAACCCAATGGCAAATGCAGTTTTGTTTGTCAAAAAGAAACATTTAATATTATGTTTAAAAGTGCAATATTGCTATTATTTAAATTTGTGACCGGAGCGCTCTTACCCCAAAACACTCTTTGTCCCAGTCTGGACAAGAGAGATTAATTATATTAGGAGAAACGGTAAACCATTGTTCAATTTTATATCCAAGGTTCCAATGATAATTCAATTTGACACGGTAATTTGATTGACCGTCAGGATTTTTTCAACGTGGTTTATTTGTTAAAACCAGAAAACCGTTTCATTCCCTATTGGTAACTGTTGTTTAGTGAGGGCCAGGAGAGATGGTTTCGAGTGGTTTGAACAGCCAGGATAGAATCGTCCTTTATGCTCTGCCCCCTGGGTTCACCTCTCCAGGGTTCAGGTGAGGTGAGCATCAGACTCACCTGGCCAGGTGACGCGGAGTCTTTCTGCCCCCCACTGAGTGTGGCTCCCCGGTTCCCCGATCAGGAGTCAGGTCCCCGTCCTGGCACGCAGCCTCCATATGCCTGGAGCAAGTGGAAAAGAACTTCAGAAAAAACAAATACACCCATCTTCTTTACAACGGCTGTACGACGGTCATAACCAGGGAGCAAGAAGTCTGGCTGAAACCAACGTAAAGCTTCAACACACTGACACCTCAGCCCTTCTTACAGGACTGCCTTACGGTACGTTGACAATCTTTAGGCCATATTGATGAGCATTAAATACCATCATCATCATCATCAATATCACCGTGTGTTACCTGACAAGTGAGTCTTGAAATGATTAGAATTAAAATGTCCTTGAGGGTTGTCCAACAAGTCCCAGACATTGAGCCAGGTTGTCAGGGTGTGGGTGGGACAACTCACCTCTTTGAGGGCGCAGGCCTGCAGCACCTTCTCGTACTTGGTGGGGTCTAGCTCTTTGCCGAACAGGATGTGCCGCGGATGGTCCGGGGACACCCAGGGCTGTTGGCAGGCATAGGGTCAGCTGGCCCTTCACCTTGAGCACCCCCTTGTCAAAGTGGTAAGCTCCCCCAGATGGCACTCAGCAGGAGGGAGGACTGAGGAGGGGAGGTATTTTCAGTTTGAAATGGTTTGCACTTGAACTTGTTATCTTTTGACAACCTTCTCACAAACACTCTAACCTCTAGGTCTAATGTCTGCAGCATTTCAGCTTTTGGCAGTTAATCGCATTCTTCAGCAAGGTAAAAAAATATTTATTTAAATGTTATCCTTCTGCCATCGTGGAATAATATACCTACCAATCAATGGTTCTAATAACTTGTGTGTGTGTGTGTGTGTGTGTGTGTGTGTTGTGTGTGTGTGTGTGTTGTGGTGTGTTGTGTGTGTGTGTGTGTGTGTGTGTGTGTGTGTGATTTATACACAATGTAACGCAAGTGTTGCTTGTTGGTGTTATGGCGCATATACACCTCGTTCCCTTGACCATCTCTCGTATTCCACAACGAGACCGTAGTGGGGTTATCTCAGCCATGGTTTGAAGAAGGAATTGGGGGAAAGGAACTTGGCTTTGACTCCCTGTAAGTACCTGAACCCATAACCCATGGAGGAGAAAAGGAAGGAGATTGTTGGCCGCGTTTGTCTCCCGCTTGAGCCATGTGTCCCACTCGCCGAGGGACCACCGCTCAGTGCTGTCAGGAGGTGCAGGTGTCCTAAGCGCTGACCGCTGCCGATGCGGTGGTCCCTCGGTCCAGCGGAGGCTCAGCGGGAGACTACCGTCGTTCAACAATCGCGGCCAACAATCCCTTTCCTCCATGGTCGTGGTTCAGTCTACTTCAGATTGATGTGACGTATATTAAGCATCCAATAAGTAACATGCCATGGACCTTTAGAGGAAAAGGGCAAATTCAAAATGGAAATTCCAACAATGTCTGGAATGGATGGGTAGAGCCCTGACCTTTTCCAGCACCCACGGGTCCAATCACCGCCAACAGCTGCCTCGAGCCGACACTCAACGAGACGTTCTGGAGGGAGGGTGCGTCTTGGTTCTGCACAGGGGAGTACACACACACACACACACACACACACACACACACACACACACACACACACACACACACACACACCACCTGTCAGCTACTTACTTACATCATGTAGTGATATGATAACATGATGCACAGCCTGTCAGCTACTTACTTACATCATGTTGTATGAATGATAACAATGATGCACTTTTGTGAAATACACATTATAGTGGGGTCTTTCCGTTTTGTTGAATGAGACAAGCATTGGCCATGTGAACGATCAACAGACATGGGGACCCAAAAGGTACGGTTTAAAGGGACATATATCACCAATCAGGTGTGGAGTGTGTTAAGCCATACAAGCCGTTTTGAAAATCTGCCTGGTTCTTACAATCACAAGGGCAATGTCCACCTAGATAATGATGGATAGATGAGCAACTTTTTTTTACAGTCCACTGGGTATCTGGTAGAAATATGCCAGTTTTCATTACTAGTTGCCCTTACTTTAAATGATAGTATAACATAAAGTCATAATCAAGCCTAACAACTCTTTGTGTAAGTGTCACTTACACAAAGCGGCCTGTGCTTTGTCAAATTAGATGAGGTAGACCATGTCCAGTGGGTGTTTCCAGTGATTGAGAGAGGGGTTTTCTGGCCTACATTCAGACCCAGAACAAAATAAATCAAGGATCCTCTTCAATGCCGCATTCCAAGGATGACAACCTGATTGGTAATCATCACATTTTTGAGCAACATGTAATTGGTATTTGTCTATTTGAGAGGGTAAAGGCCTAATTTAAGGGTTTTCAGTTAAATTGTGCACGCACCCATCTGATGATCCTAATTTAACGTGTTAGATTGTTCCAGTGATGAGATGGAGTCTGCTGACCTGGTGCGATTCACATGAGAGACTCAAGGTGTAGGGCGAAACGTGAGTTGGGGAGCAAGTCTAGGTGTAAACCCCAAGGGCTGGTATTCTGCCTAGTAGCTGTTGAGATGCCCGGTCTTACACAGTTTTACTTGAACTATTGAGATAATATATTTTGGGCCTAATCATGAAGGGGGGGGGGGGGGGTCATCATGATAGTGACTCACTAAGTCCTCCTCACTGCTACAGAGTATAGATGTACCAACACAAATTCTACTCATCAGTGATACCATTATTATTATTTATTTTACTATGAGTAATGAAATTGTGTCATTAAGAGCTTGACGAAGTGAGAACTTGTATTAGTGTTTAAGAGCGCTCAATAATCACTGAATATACGCTGTATGAATGTGTTTAACTCTTTTGAGAAGAGGTGGGATGTTCACCTCTTCTCTAATATACCAAATTCTATTAGTTACTCAATCCACTGTGTAGCTAAGAAGATAAAGTGGATACATGAATGTCAGGCCATGTTGGACGTTGGCCGTTGTTGCTCACTTAGTTAAACTCGGGCAGTAGAATTATGCTCATTCATAGTTGTTAACTTTGTTCTGGATCTCTGTCTTCAATTGTCAATAGCATCTCGGAGGTTAGGCTCCCGTAAGTTTCTTGTTGAAATTTGTTTGTTTATTAGTGGATGTCCCAACCGTCGTGGTAACTTATTTGAGGTCATATACCTTATCAAGGGTGAGAGTGCTTCTTTCTCTTGTTATTCACGTTTTCTTTAATATAATTCTCGCCCCAACCCTTTGGTTCGGTGAGAAGAGGGATCGCCAGCCAAGGAACACGTCTCGAAACTGCTCCTCAACCGTGTACACTATACATTATTCAAGTCTGTATCTTGCTGTATTACATCCTGGAATAAACCATCTATTCAACCCTCTTATCCAACCTGTCAAGTTGCTTTGATTTGGACTTCAAGAATTACTACTACGACGGAAAATACACAACGCAAAGTCTTTACGAACAGTTGAGAAATAAGATGAAATCTAAAATTTGATGCCCTGACACCGTTGAAGCGAGAGATGAAGAATCTAAAATTTGATGCCCTGACACCGTTGAAGCGAGAGGAGTGAGAAGAAGATTGTATCTGAAGATTGCCTTGTGATCGAGAAGACCGCACACCCTGCCTGGGAAGACGTCTGATCAACGCCTGCCCTGCTGAAGGACCCGCATCTTCCACAACGCGGCTGAACCAGCGCATCTCCATCCATGCACCACGTGGGAATCAACGGTGACTGAATCTCATTCCACCACTCTCGACCGAACGAAGGGAATAACCAAGAAACAGAAAGTTAATCTTAAAAAATCTACACACACATAACCAGTATTATTATTATTTTATCTATGAGTAAGAAATTGTGTCATTAAGAGCTTGACGAAGTGAGAACTTGTATTAGTGTTTAAGAGCGCTCAATAATCACTGAATATACGCTGTATGAATGTGTTTAACTCTTTTGAGAAGAGGTGGGATGTTCACCTCTTCTCTAATATACCAAATTCTATTAGTTACTCAATCCACTGTGTAGCTAAGAAGATAAAGTGGATACATGCAACCCACTGCAAATGAGTTGATTCACTGACTTGGAATGACACTCGTTAGATTTGGCACGCAAACTAATTGATACGAGGTGAAGAGTAGGGAGTGTTTGTTATGTTCATTCCTTTATTTTCACGAGAGGTTAGTCTTCGAAAGATGCTAGGGCTTTTGTCACCGCCTTTCTAAGTGAGAATTCAATGTTAGTTCCTTCTTGACACAACTGCTCAGCAGTTGCTTTTGTTTTTGAACAAAGGTCATTCAATCATTCACACAAGTTTTATTGAGAACTATGATGACTGATTACTGACATTTTCGAACCAAGCGATCTTTTTAGTTAATTATTATTACTGTTGGAGGCTGTGACAATGCCTTCCCCATGACTGATACTGCACTTCTTCTTTCATGATTCATCGTACCTGGAGTACCAGGAGACACCAGTTGAGTTCTTGGGATAGCAGAGATGATGATGGATTGAATTTATATAGCGCTTTTCTAGACACTCAAAGACGCTTAGAGTGAAGGGGGGACCTCACTAACCACCACCAGTGTGTAGCACCCACTTGGGTGATGCACGGCAGCCAATCTGTGCCAGAACGCTCACCACACACCAGCTTGAGGTGGAGAGTGAGGGAATTAATGAGTCAGCCAATTATACAGGAGGATGATTAGGGGGCCAGATTGAATGAGCCTGGATGGGCCAGGACACCGGGGAAACGCATACTCTTTGCGATACGTGCCCTGGGATCTTTTATGGCCTCAGTGAGTCAGGACCTCAGTTTTACGTCTCCTCTGAAGGACGGCACCTTCCGCAGCACAGTGACCCCGTCACTGCACTGGGGCATCGAGATTGATGTTAAGGCCAGAGGGAAGAGTGCCACCTATTGGCCACCACCCGACACCACTAACAGCACCTGGTACTCCCAGGCGGTCTCCCATCCAGGTACTAACCAGACCCGACCATGCTTAGCTTCCGAGATCAGACGAGATCGGGCGTGTCCATGGTGGACACGCTACTTGATCGTGAACTGAACTGTGTCTTAGTGTTTGTCCTGACGCCC
>OLKM01003429.1:0-36661 GCA_900291075.1 Melanogrammus aeglefinus | reverse complement strand
CTATAAATGAATAACAAAAATGACAGTAACGTGGTAACTATATTTCTATAAATGAATACAATATGACAGTAGCTGTACCTATATTCTATAAATGATAACAATATGAACAGTACCTGTAACTATAATTCTTATAAATGATATACAATATGACTTAGTACTGTACCTAGATTCTCTATAAATGATAACAATATGACAGTACCTGTAACTATATTCTATAAATGATAACAATATGACAGTACCTGTAACTATATTCTATAAATGATAATAATATGACAGTACCTGTAACTATATTCTATAAATGATAACAATATGACAGTACCTGTAACTATATTCTATAAATGATAATAATATGACAGTACCTGTAACTATATTCTATAAATGATAATAATATGACAGTACCTGTAACTATATTCTATAAATGATAATAATATGACAGTACCTGGGGGACTGGGGCCTCGGGGGTCTGGAAGCTGGGCTGAAGGCCCGAGACGGTGGGCAGGAAGTATGGGGCAGCGGCTGGTCGCTGGGGGGGTTGCTGGGGCTGGTTCCTCCTCTGGAAGAAATGCAGAGCAATACAGGGGTTGAGTATGTCGGGGTTCCGTTTGTAGGGGTTGAGCAGGTACTGAACCTGGTTACCTTAACAACATCTAGGTTGAAGAGATTCCTCCAGCGGGACTCGGGAAGTGATGTCATGGTGACCAGGTGACGCTCCAGCTGCTCCTGGGAGTCCCAGCAGGCAGACGCCATCTTGTCCTCGTCCTCGTCGCCCAGGGTAACACAGCTCTCCCCGTGTCCCTCCTCGTCTGAAACCGTGGACACCAGATCAACTCTGAGTGTGCGCCGTTTCCTCATTTAAGAAATAAAGCTACGGCTGATTCATTTGAATGTGGGGTTGTTTAAAGAATGGGGGTGTCTACCAGGGCTGGGGGAGGAGCCAGGGAGGGCCACCGTCACTGGCTGGTAGTCAGCAGGAAGAGGGCGGAGCGACACCAGGCTATAGATGCTCTTATTGGACCTGGAGCATGAAATGAAACCTGTAGCATTAGCATGACCCAACATTACCGTTAGAGCATCTAGCATCACTATTAGCAATATTACACATTACCTCGACATAGTGCTGTCGGTTTAACGCGTTATTAACGGCGTTAACGCAAACCAATTTTAACGGCGTTAATTTTTTTATTGTGCGATTAACGCTCTTTTGGTTTGGCAAACGTTGTCGTTTTTTCCCCTGCTGTCTAGCAACAACTAGACACATTAGAAAAACTACAACACCATACCGCATCTACACCGGAAACAAAACAACAAGCACGCCGCACAAACTTGTTGGGGCAAGCAAGGATACGGAGCGGGTGAAAAACTCCTTAAAAGTGTGTGTGTTTGTGTGTCACTCTGTTCGAGAGTTCAATGTTGTCATTCGCTGTTACGTCTTTCTGACCAATCGCAGTTCAAGGCCCACCTGGGCTGTACCACCTCGGGAGGGGCCGCTCAGTTACTCCCCTCTAGACAAAATCGACTTGGTTGCGACGTTGCCAGTTTGTTTATTATGCCTTTGACAGGTTGCGGGTGCACAGCTCAGGCTGCCGGACGGCGCTGCAAGGAACTTTTATAAACGCAACATTGTTATCCCGCAGTAATCTGACCCACAGCCCCGAAACGTTAACGGCCCCCCGGGAATTCTCCCAATTACCACCGTGTTTGCGTGTGCGTGTGTGTGGATATCCTGGCAATGTGTATAGGCCTACATACGGTAGGAATATTCATACTGGTTTAAATAATAAATGTTATAGTTTTTTCCATCTTTGCTGAGCAAGAGTTTTGTTCTAAAGTTCAGTGATCGAATCAAATAAAAGCCTGGGCTATTGAAGGTTTACGGTAGGCCTACCACTGTCTCGTACCTACCCGATGTCAAGTGGACCGGGTTGAATTCACTGCGGGTCTCTCTTCTTATATCCATCTTACCAAATATATTTTATAACTGTCCTTCTCAACACTCTCTGATCTCACTAAAAGGCTAGCAGCACGAAATCAAGGGATAGTTAGAATATAATTTTTTTTTGAGATTAATGGCGAGTTAACTATGACATTAATGCGATTAAATATTTGAATCGCTTGACAGCACTACCTCGACAGCATCTAGTGTGTTAGCAGTGTGTCAGCAGTACCTCAGCAGTGTTTTAATAGTGCAGTGTTTCCCCTACTTAGTGCTTCATCTGTGTGCTAGCAGGGGTCTAACAGTGTATCATCAGTGTGTCAGCAGTACCTCAGCAGTGTGTTAATAGTGCAGTGTTTCCCCTACTTAGTGTTTCATCTGTGTGCTAGCAGGGGTTTAACAGTGTATCATCAGTGTGTTCACAGTGTGTCAGCAGCGTTTTGATAGTGTGTCGCAGAGAGTCGCGTGTGGGCAGTGTTCTCCATGAGCACTGACCAGAGGTAGATCCCGAGGCTGTCCACGTGGGCCGAGGAGAGGAAGTCTCCGTTAGGAGACAGTGAGACGCTGACTGCGGCCGTCTCACACAGAAAGCAGTCCACCAAACTGCAGAAAGACAAAATAAAGTACAAAGTGTATAATGAGAGTGTGTTGACTGGCCATGATGTATTCAATTAGAATGAGTAATGTTACATTAACGTGGTCTAGGTACGATTAAAAGGGTCTCTTCACCAACTTTACATCTTGTGGCTCCCAATAGGGTAGGAGGAAAAGAGTTTTTGAATCATTTGGTGCAACCTTCCCATGTCCAATTGGTCGCTTGTTCTATGATTTTTACTTCAAGCTGTTCTTGCAAGAAACAGTAAAATACATCAGCCCCACATTCCCAGTCCGGGTTTCCAGTCCCCCCAGTTTGGTTGAGGTACTGGTGTGGTAATCAGACAAATGTATTTGTTTTATTCATGGAACAAATTATATCTAGGGATGTCTTCTTGATATTATTTATACAATTAATTGATATACTTATATATACTTATATATACTTCTATTTTATCTATTTGTATATACCGTATATATATATATATATTTGTAAATATAACCTTAATAAGTTGAACTTGCAGGATGATCAGGTATACATCTCATTAAGCCATGAAGTATGTAGTCTGCCTCATGTCTCAACGCTGGGGAGGACTCTTTGCCAATAGGGCTGTCGTGTTTTTTTTTTTATTCATGGGGAAACTCTTTGCCAATAGGGCTGTCGTGTTTTTTTTTTTATTCATGGGAAAACCGCTTGTGCTCAAAATACTCTTCTTGCAGCCAAAAAAAGTCATTGGTGGCCCCATTACCATTTCAGCTGTGGCAACGATGAAAGGTAAATGAGTTGTGGCGTACTCACCAGCCAGAAGGCAGGTCCCAGGTTCTGATGCTACAGTCCATCGACGCCGATATCAGCCAGCGGCCATCTGGACTGAAGGTCTAGAAGTAGAGCACACACACACACGTAAGAGGCGCAGTGTGTCTTGCTGTGTATACCTGGCCTGGAGACTGAGCTGACAAGACAAACCGCCGGGCAGCCGCACTCCGCTCTACAGAGCTACAGTTCGGTCAAGATACAACAGAATCTTTTATCTTAAATCTCAATATTTAAAAAAAATAATAATAAACTACCTGGGACAGCGTCACTAAAATCCAACCAGTGACACATCCAACCCCGACAACCGCCCATATTTTGGGTATACGTACATATACCCAAAATATGAAACCCATGCGCATATACATATAGATACATAGACAGAGACACAAAGTACTTACAAGGTCGTTTATTTTCCCGCCGTGACCCAAGAACTTCCGGACAACACGTCCGGTTTCTGTGTCGACGACGACTAGCGTCAGATCGTCCAGCGCTAACGCTAGCATACCACTACACACACACACACACACACACACACACACACACACACACACACACACACACACACACACACACACACACACACACACACACACACACACACACACACACACACACACACACACACACACACACGATAGATTTTTCTATAGATTACAGAAAGTTTGGGATAACATTCAAATGTAATCCGGGTACTCTACTTGGATGCAAAATGTAGCCCTTTATTATACAGAAATTGTTGTTTCTGTATAATATGTTGTTAGAATTTATTAACTTTATACAAGGTCTACATTTGTGCAGTACTCTGTCTCGTACGGTGTGGAATGAGAGCTCGTGAGGGGACTATTGCGCAAGCACACAGGCCGCTTGCTGCGCACCTATGTGCTCGCATTTCTAGCTTAAATTAGTATATATTTATAGTATATTTACAACCAGCACTTGTACTAGTGTTGTCCACTAGTAGGCCTACAACGTACTGCCATCTGCTGGCCAAAGGCCATATTGCAACCAAGATCAATTCAATCTGAGAGGATTTTAAAATAAGACTCTTGGGGTTTGAGATTTTGTTTTGGTGGACTGTGAAATAATTGTGGCACACACACACACACACACACACACACACTTATATATAGCGCACATTACCTGTCTCGGTGGAGGCGCAGCAGAGAGGGGGCGCTGTCAAGCCGTGGGGGTTGGGCGGGGTCGTCATGGCTACGGGTCTTAAAGCGCCAGGCCCTGAGGAGGCAGTCGGCCCCGACACTGAACACGCGTTGGTTCACACTGTCCACGCACACGCCACGCACGGCTCCCACGTGTGCTGCAACACCGTCACACATCGTTAGAGTCGATCTGCATTAGTGTGTTCACACAGTTTACCTCGAGAGAAACCAACCGCTGTTTAACCCAGAAGGGCGTTGTGAAGGAATTCTGCGCCACGCCAATAACAATTAGGCTAAGTAATAACCATAAAACAGACAATAAACATACAATCATCCGAGGAGTTCTCCCTGCGTCTCTCCAAGAGCTCCACAGGGAGACGTCCCATGCATCGGCCAACGCAAAGACCTCTCATACAGCGGCAGACAGGTCTCAGGATGCTGAGAACAGACGTCATCTCCAATGAAACTATAGTATGGGTTACCCAGATGGTACTCAATGATAGATGGACCGCCTCATGTGCGTATCAGAGGGAGACGTAGCGATGCCTCATCAGTCAGAGCCCCTTCTCCTCGACCTTCCCAAGGGGGTCAAGGATCAGAGGCTCACACAAACCCAAGGGCAGTTAGGGATACGGAGGGTGAAAACAGAATTGTCCCATCACAGCATGCCCAGGGCGTTCAGCTTAAAAGGAATAAGGCATCTGTAGATAAGTCTGTCTGTCTGTCTCTTAACCAGCATGAGACAGGTTTCACCGTGCGTCCAGCTCTATGTGAGACTAACCCGGCTCGCCACTTTAATGGAAGATGAGGGACAGTGATGGCAGAATAATAATGTCTCCAACCGGCAGAACACAAGTGTGACGCAGCCAAAGGATTGCAATCGTGGTACTCACAGGTCAACATAGTTCAATGGAGAACCCGAGACGATGTAACAGCACTGTCTGCCGTCACTGGACCTCAAGCTATACACTCCCTTTGGAAACTGGTTATTTATATTATCGGTTTTGGATCAATTAGTTTGTCCAAATGATGCATTGATCAACTTGTGTCCGTGTGAAAGCAGCTTAAATCGACTCGATAATGAATGAACAGAATATGTGAGCGTTGTTTGAAAGTTTATGGGCTGGAGATGGCAAACTGAAGCACATTTGTGAGCTTTATGGAAATAGAAGGAAGGGATTAGCCAGCAGCAGGTCTTTAGGTCACCAATCATCCTTTTAATTGCCATGAGTTGGGATTTCAGCATATTGATAAATGCTTGACCCGTGTGCGCTCCTGGATTTTATCTACCCGATAGATCCAACATGGGAACATCATGATCAGTGATGTGTATTGGTGCATTGATCCAGATCTGATTCAACGGTGTTATTATTTTACCAGTGGGGTTGCCGTAGTGACCACGGTGGATGCCAGACTGCAGGTTGTAAACGTCCAGGTGACCCGATGACCAACCAATCAGAACAAAGTTCCCACAGGAAGTAATGTCAACCGCCTGGATGTGAGAGAACAAAATAAATACAATAAATGTCAAGTTTCCAGATTAATTGCAACAGGGAGATATTTTATATAATGTGCACCTCTGTCTGTTTTAACTGTGGGAGCCAAAGACAGGAAACACCTGAGACACACAACCACACGCTCACCCCATCCAACCATCCATCACCCCGGGCAGGTGGTGCTTATTCATGGATATGGTGGTGTAAGAGACGTATCTAGTCAATATCTAGTTGGCATATTTGAAGTTATGTTTTGTATTATATGATGATTATTATTTAGACTGCATATTAGCATGGACCCATGAGGCTTCCGTAGCGTAATGAAGTCCAAAGTAGGGACCTCCTGCGCGGGAAAATTCAGTTAGAAGCCTACGGAGCAACACGGTTTGATTTTTTCTTATTTGGATTTCAGACCTTTGTTTGTATTGTTCACTTTTACAAGTAAATAGTCTAACTCAATCAGGAGACATGTCATTTTTGAAGTCAAGCGCGTTGCTTCCTTAGGCTTACCCAGTGTTAATCATTTCAAAGAGCACTGGAAAGACAACGCTACCGACCGGGTTAGACTCTGGGTAAGGCTTGGTGTGATTCCCGTGTGCCCCCAGGGTTGCCCCTTAGCTTTGTGTTACCGTTGTGTGCACGTTGCTAAGGCGGGCGTTGACCAGGCGGTCAGCGGGCGGGGCCAGGCGGTGTTTTCCCATGGTGCACCGCTGGTAGTTCCAGGTGCGCGCAGCCGCCTCGCCGCGGTGCAGTGCCACCACACCGTCCCAGTCGCCCTCACGTGCACTCTCTGTTTAACACAACCAATAGCCAATGTAAGGTTTAACATGATCCATAGTCAATACAAGGTTTAACACGATCCATAGTCAATACAAGGTTTAAAACAATCAATAGCCAATGTAAGGTTTAACACGATCCATAGTCAATACAAGGTTTAACACGATCAATAGTCAATACAAGGTTTAACACGATCAATAGTCAATACAAGGTTTAACATGATCAATAGTCAATACAAGGTTTAACATGATCAATAGTCAATACAAGGTTTAACATGATCAATAGTCAATACAAGGTTTAACACGATAAATAGTCATACACTGTTTAACATGATCAATAATCAATATACTATTGAACACGATCAATAGGCACTACACTGTTTAACAAGATCACTAGTCAATACACGATCAATACTAAATACAAAGTTCAACCCGATCAATATACTGTTTAACATGTCTCATCTTTCATATGCTTAGTGTAGATCAAATGTGGTGAAATAGATGGCTCTTGATTATTGTTATGAATACATTACGTACTCTGGTTGCGTGCTGCTTATTTGTGGGGTCGGACTGGTATGTCGTTTGGCATACAATGGGAACTAAAAGTAGAGAATCTAATCTTTCAAGTGGTGTGTCACATCACTACGCCCTCATGTGTTTAAATGCCCTACGACGGGGTGAATAGAGGGTTATTATATAGAGGGAGATTGACAGCTCTAGTGTGTGTGTGCGTACGTGCATGCGTGCGTGAATGTATCTTACCTGAGGAAAAGCAGGTGATTGGTGGAAGCAGGATCTCCTCAAACTTCAACCCTTTCCTCTGGGTCATCTTCTTGTTGGCAGAACCTGCGGTAATAAGAAGGATGACATCATGACTGCTGCACACAACTGCCCTGCTGGCTGCAGCCACTGCGTAACCAGCGACCGCCTAGTCCTGCGCTTCGTGAAGGAAAATCTATTTGGGGGATTTAGATCGTTTCCCCGATTGCTGTGGACTGAGCCAGCGTCATGGGTCAAGTGCAGAATGTGTTTCTTTGCGAAGATGCTTCCCTTGGCATCGTTTCACATCGACACTGTGACGTCCTTATTGAGCTATCGACACAGAACTAGGGGGTGTCCTCTATGTGCAGACCACCTTTCAAGGGCCTGGTTCTTCCAAAGCGGCTGGGGGGCATTGAGTGGGTTGGGGTGACACTGGGGGGCATTGAGTGGGTTGGGGTGACACTGGGGGGCATTGAGTGGGTTGGGGTGACACTGGGGGGCATTGGGTGGGGTGGGGTGACACTGGGGGGCATTGAGTGGGTTGGGGTGACGCTCTGGGGCATTGAGTGGGTTGGGGGTGACACTGGGGGCCATTGAGTGGGTTGGGGTGACACTGGGGGCGCATTGGGTGGGTTGGGGTGACACTGGGGGGCATTGAGTGGGTTGGGGTGACGCTGGGGGGCATTGAGTGGGTTGGGGTGACACTGGGGGGCATTGGGTGGGGTGGGGTGGTTAGCCTCACTGCTAGATGGCACCAAGATCTACACAATGCACTGTATATAATAATGCAGTAATGAATATTATTCATGCAACATTACATTATTATTAATATAATTATACCACTGACCGTGTCCCAGGCTCTTGTTGAAGCGCTCGTGGACGCTGGAGAAAGACTGTAGTGTCCCATCCTGACCTAGACACACACACACACACACACACACACACACACACACACACACACACACACACACACACACACACACACACACACACACACACACACACACACACACACACACACACACACACCTTAGGTCACACCAGTTTGCCTCAATACAGTTTAACAAATGTTTTCATATCAAGTCGTAAATTGCCCTCTCAAGTCTGAGAATAAGTTGTTGAAACAAATACCCAATATCTGAGTTAATATTACAATATTGAGCGACATCCATGACCAATATTGAAATATCATATTTTGTCCAGTTTCATATTTTGTAGTATCATTGGTGTGGTATGGTAGTATCATTGGTGTGATATAGTAGGATTATTTGTGTGTTATTGTAGTATAGTTGGTTATGTATTGTAGTATTATTGATGTAGTATTGAAGCATCATTGTTCCTACCAGCACTCAGGATGTCCCGGCCAGCCTGGCCGTGGTGACGTATGGTGGTGGGAGGAGCACTGTGGCCCTGACGACTCCGCAGCAATCTGGCAACGCCCCCTTCCTGCTCAAACACCCACATCTACCACAGAGAATTTGCATCAGCCACGCCCCTTCCTGCCCAAAGACCACGCCCCATACCATCAGCCACACCCCTTCCTGCCCAAAGACCACGCCCCATACCATCAGCCACGCCCCTTCCTGCCCAAAGACCACACCCCATACCATCAGCCACGCCCCTTCCTGCCCAAAGACCACACCCCATACCATCAGCCACGCCCCTTCCTGCCCAAAGACCACACCCCATACCATCAGCCACGCCCCTTCCTGCCCAAAGGTGGCCACCCTGTCATCCTCGTCTTATCTATCCGTCTACCTGAGTGCACACACACTAATTGCGCTTGACCAGAGTCTTCCACAAGGCTGGGCCGACCTGTTTAGATAGCTAGCTAGCTAGCTAGCTAGCTAGTCATGTGCTTTGGGGAGCGGCTTTGGAGGGAGCCTGAAGTGAGGGGTGGGATTATTATCAAAATTTAGCACGCTGTGGCTGGTTTATCCAAACTGCCTACCCTAGCTATAAATGATAAAGATTATCCCATAAATCTTACCTTGAGGGCGTTGTCCGCTCCATTGGTGAGTAGCAGCTGCTGGCTGGGTAGGAAGGTTGCGCCGGCAACAGCAGAGCGGTGGGCCTGTCTCAGCTGCGTTACCAAGCGACGGCTCTCCAGGTCCCAGAAGGCCATGTGACCACCAGGCCCACCGGCCGCCATGATGGGAGGGCCGTCTGGAACAGCAGGTCAGCAAAGGACATAACTTAAAGTAATGGCCTAAGTCATGTTTCAAGTTGTTCAGAAAACAGAATAAACTGAACCATATAGAGTATATGATATTTATGAATCATTTCAAACAAAAAGGTTATGACAATAGATGACTATTGATAGACAAATAATGACGATAAAATTGCCTAGTGACTTAGGCAAAATAAATTGGCCGAATTCACACTCTCGACATTACGCTGAAGGGGTAGGATCACATGATCTGTTCCACTGATGATGTTGGGGATCTTACCAGAGCTGGCCAGCATCACAAAGAGCAAAATATTGACTTAGGCCATTACTTTAAGAGGGTGACATTATGAATTTAACAATCTTTTAGGATTATTTCACTAGTCCCCCGCCTCAAAAGTGAGTTGATAATTGAAAAAGCTAAACCTTAAATCCCTAAAACATCCGCGGAGAACTGCATTCAATATCCAGAGATTGAAATGTGACAAATTGTCACAATCGTGGGCTCTATTTTTTTCTCCATGTCTGTCCGACTCCAAATATGTAATCATTGTATTTTTTGCATGCAGCTTTCAAGTCCAAGTTATTTCAAGTCCAAATATGGAATATAAGCAGTTTACTGGTGGTGATTTTGTTTTAAATAGTTTTGTCCCAGTCGTAGTTTTGTCCCAGTTAAAACTTTTTTTAAAGATTCTGGTTTAAACTGGCTTTAGAAGTTCTGTATTAAACAGCTTTTTACAGGTTCTGACTTAAGCTTGTTTTGAGAGGTTCTAGTTTGAGCTGGTTCACAGGGTCTTGAGCAGACTGGGTCTTACCAGTGCGGAAGCTGACTGTGGTGACAGGTCCCCAGTCTTGACTGAAGGACATCAGCGTCTTGTCCGCTCTGATGTCATGAAGGAGGATGCGTCCAGAGGACAAGCCGACGCCCATCACGTCCACTGCAGGACTCTGGGCAGAAAACAGTTTTTTATAGAAACGACATATGCGAGTGTAATCTCTGTATTCCTGTCTGTGGGTGTGCACCATGTAATACGTTAGTGTAATCTCTGTATTCCTGTCTGTGGGTGCGCACCGTATAATAGGTGAGTGTAATCTCTGTATTCCCGTCTGTGGGTGCGCACCGTATAATAGGTGAGTGTAATCTCTGTATTCCTGTCTGTGGGTGCGCACCGCATAATAGGTGAGTGTAATCTCTGTATTCCTGTCTGTGGGTGTGCCCCACGTAATAGGTGAGTGTAATCTCTATATTCCTGTCTGTGGGTGCGCACCATGTAATAGGTGAGTGTAATCTCTGTATTCCCGTCTGTGGGTGCGCACCATGTAAAATGTGAAAGATGGTGGCCTGACCTGTTGAAGAGCTGTAACCGCTGACGACCAGCCTTGGAAGGTGTACAGCAATTTACTAAAAAAAGAAAGTTTATGATTTTTGAATATTAAAAGTACATGCCTACATTTTCATAAAATTAATACATTAATACTAGGGCTGACATAACAAAAAAGTGAATACAGGATCGTTAAGAGAGGAATCACACACAGCACTAGTGAAGAGTGGAACCACGCAGTTCTGACTGTTTCTATAAGTTTAGACGTAAGGGGACAGGTCTGGTATTGTGGTTCTAAGTAAGCTACGATGGCGAGTGGTTACATTCAAGAATTATTGGGATTTAATAAGGGACTTCACTTTTGCACACGCGTTAACAAATTGGAAATGTATGATTAGAAAGAATAAAATGAGCCGAAACTACAATTAAAATATAAAACATTAATAACCAGCAAAAAGAAGCGCACTCTGTATTTGCCAGTGAGCCCATGAAGGGAGTGCAGTCAACGGCTTCTCTCATGAGCTCTTTCCTTTTTTTTTCAAAGTGGCGGAGCAGCAAGTTAGTTTCACATGAAGCCAAAGGAATTAAGTTGTCCCATCGGGTTAGAGATACATCAGTAGTTTCAACTAACGTGGGGATGTGCAAAGTCTAGGTTTACTTATTTTACTGCAAACCTATATAACAAAACGAAAAACACGGGGAGAATGAGGCCTGTGAGATGCAGGCTGGCTGCATTGTGAGCCCAGATGAAATACGTTAAAGCAAGATAACGTTACTGTCTCAGTGACTCAACCTAATGAGGGTGCATCTGGTGCACACTAGTTTATGAGTCATGTGATTGGCCCCTGCAATCTGCAAAAAAATTAAGTGTATCTACAATTGACTTACTTGGTCTTGAGGTTCCAGAGTTGCAAAGCACCCTGGGAACTCCCCAACAACACCTTGTTTAGGTAGGTGCTAGGGTGGGCCAGGGCAGACAGGTCAAAGGTGGCTGGGTCAAAGGTCAGGCGCAGGTACTCCTCTGGTCAGTTCAAGGTGAGGGAACAGGAATGAGGTTTGGGTTGGAATATAAGGATGTTAGACAGGAAGCGGTCAGAAAACTTATATAATGTATAAACAGTGTCATCACAAAACAATTTGGCATGCAACCACACACATTTTCTCCTAAAATGCACATGTTGCGAAATGTCTGGTTATAGATCGTCCTCTTACTTATTGTGTATAACAAAAAGTTTAAGGTAATAAAACTTGAACACCCTTTTGGACACAACTGTAGTACTGTACGACTCAACATTTATAATAATTCACACAATTTAGTAGTTGTTGATGGTGGTTCATCGTCAATTTCCCTGGTGGAGGTCACTGAGGTAGTTAAACAACTCCGCAGTGGCAAAGCCCCAGGGATTGATGAGATCCAGCCAGAAATGCTAAAAGCTCTGGGTGTTGAGGGGCTGTCATGGTTGACACGCCTATTCAACATTGCATGGGAGTCGGGTACAGTGCCAAAGGAGTGGCAAACTGGGGTGGTGGTCCCCCTGTTCAAAAAGGGGGACCAGAGAGTGTGTGTGCTCCAATTACCGGGGTATCACACTTCTCAGCCTCCCTGGTAAAGTCTACTCCAAGGTGCTGGAAAGGAGGGTTCGGCACGGATCGTCGAACCTCAGATTTGAAGAGGAACAATGCGGGTTTTCGCCCCGGACGTGGAACTACGGACCAGCTCTTCACTCTCGCAAGGATCCTGGAGGGGGCCTGGGAGTATGCCCCATCCGGTCTACATGTGTTTTTGTGGATCTGGAGAAGGCATATGACCGGGTCCCCGGGAGAAAACTGTGGGAGGTGCTGCGGGGGTATGGGGTGGGGGGGTCTCTCCTCAGGGCCATCCAATCCTTGTACTCCCAAAGCGAGAGCTGTGTCCGGGTTCTCGGCAGCCAGTCAGTCTCGTTCCCGGTGGGTGTTGGCCTCCGCCAGGGCTGCGCCTTGTCACCAATCCTGTTTGTGATATTCATGGACAGGATATCGATGCGCAGTCGTGGTGGGGAGGGGTTGCAGTTCGGTGGTCTGAGGATCTCGTCACTGCTCTTTGCAGATGATGTGGTCCTGATGGCATCATCGGCCTGTGACCTTCAGCACTCACTGGATCGGATGGCGGCCGAGTGTGAAGCGGCTGGGATGAGGATCAGCACCTCTTAAATCTGAGGCCATGACTCTTAGCAGGAAACCGGGTGGTTTGGCCTACTCCGGGTAG
This sequence comes from Melanogrammus aeglefinus, assembly GCA_900291075.1. Classification (NCBI taxonomy): domain Eukaryota; kingdom Metazoa; phylum Chordata; class Actinopteri; order Gadiformes; family Gadidae; genus Melanogrammus; species Melanogrammus aeglefinus. The sequence continues at coordinate 23,392 of OLKM01003429.1, read as the reverse complement.
GAAATGAGTCCTTTAGCCCAAGTGAAGGAGTTCAAGTACCTGGGGGTCTTGTTTCGCGAGTGAGGGGACGATGGAGCGTGAGATTGGCCGGAGAATCGGAGCAGCGGGAGCGGTATTGCGTTCGCTTCACCGCACCGTTGTGACGAAAAGAGAGCTGAGCCGCAAGGCAAAGCTCTCGATCTATCGGTCAATTTTCGTTCCTATCCTCACCTATGGTCATGAGGGATGGGTGATGACCGAAAGGACAAGATCACGGGTACAAGCGGCCGAGATGAGTTTCCTCAGGAGGGTGGCTGGCTTCTCCCTTAGGGATAGGGTGAGAAGTTCAGTCATCCGTGAGGAGCTCAGATTAGAGCCGCTGCTCCTTTGCTTAGAAAGGAGTCAGTTGAGGTGGTTCGGGCATCTGGTAAGGATGCCCACTGGGCGCCTCCCTTGGGGAGTGTTTTCCAGGCACGACGACAGTGGGGAGGAGACCTCGGGGAAGACCCAGGACTAGGTGGAGAGATTATATCTCAACACTGGCCTGGGAACGCCTCGGGATCCCCCCGTCAGAGCTGGTCAATGTGGCTCGGGAAAGGGAAGTCTGGGGCCCCCTGCTTGAGCTGCTGCCCCCGCGACCCGACCCCGGATAAGCGGTTGAAGATGAGATGAGACACAATTTAGTCGACCTGGATGATAGCGGAACTACAACTTGAGGTACTAATATACAATAGAAACAACCTGAGGTACTAATATACAATAGAAACAACCTGAGGTACTAATATACAATAGAAACAACCTGAGGTACTAATATACAATAGAAACAACCTGAGGTACTTGTATACAATAGAAACAACCTGAGGTACTAATATACATAGAAACAACCTGAGGTACTAATATACAATCGAAACAACCTGAGGTACTAATATACAATAGAAACAACCTGAGGTACTAATATACAATAGAAACAACCTGAGGTACTAATATACAATAGAAACAAACTGAGGTCAGTAGAGGTACTAATATACAATAGAAACAACCTGAGGTACTAATATATAATAGAAACAACTTGAGGTCAGTAAAGGTACTAATATACAATAGAAACAATCCATATCCATTCATCTATATCTCTATATCTATAAATAAACAGATATTCATGGTCCCGAAATACAGCGATCTGCTGTGGGGAACAGAGAGGATACAGTATAACTGCACCACTTCAAGGGAGACTCCTCTTGGGGTGAGGAGATATGAGGTTAGAGGTTAAAGGGTTTATGGTCGGCACTAGCCGAGGAGTCCCTGAGCAAGACACTCAACACCGACTACTCCCAACGAGCTGACTGTCGCCCTGCGTGGTTGACGTGATTGAATGGGTGGAATTCACTTTTGATAAAAGTGTCAGCCAAATCCCCTTGGTGTAAATGTCATTTAATGTAAAGGGTTTACCCTGAGTGGGGACGTCCCAGACCAGCAGGAGTCCGTCACGGTCGGCCGACACCAGCGTGTCTCCCAGAACCAATAAGAGGTGGACGTCTGAGGCATGTGCGTGCGAGTACTGGTGGACTACCTGGATTGGAGAGAGGAAGAGAGAGAGAGACTGAGCATGATAATTGAGTATGATGATTAAGGATGGGTCGACTGGGAAGACGTTTAAGGTCCATTAGGCTGTTTGCATGTAAAGGATCACAGGATTAACGTTTACTACTGGTCGGACTTGTGACACTTTTCATTCGGTGGCACCCCAAGAAATCCATTGTCAAATCATTATAAAAATCTATTTAAATTAGGGCTGTCAAAATGAGACAAAACTAAATCTTATTTCAACGCGAGTAAAAAAGAAATCCACTTCCTTTACATTAAATTACACTTGCAGTAATGTGACAGCCTGTTACCAATTCCCAAATCTGTGGCGCTACTTATTTGAATTTAACTACACTTGCAGTAACTTGTTGGTTTACAATTGTACTAATTAACTGCCGTTTGACAATTCCCAAATCTGTGGTGTTCCGTAAGTTTCATATTCAACCCACACTGAGTGAGTCAATAAAACTCCCTCAAGATCACTTGGTCCAGTTTTTGCTTATTAAGTACATTTGGTATGAATGATAATGTGTCATTCCATTTGATATTCTCATTTAATTTAAATTGGGGTGTTTTTAAAATATAGATTTTAAAAGGTTGATTATTCGCGAGTTAACTCAACAATAATATGCAATTGATCAAAGCCCAAATTCAAATTAAACCAGGAAAGCCCAACTGATGAAGGGGTAGTGCCTGACTGACCTGATTAGAGTCATTATTATAGGTTTTGGGAAACTACACGTGTTTCAAATTAGTTAATTATATAATAAAAAATAATATTGTAATTCAATGTATGGCAGGTTCCCTGATTCATGTCTAGGAAGCAATGCATCTCTGAAAAAATAGAAATAAGTGTTTAACCAAACAGTATTTCTGGTTTGATCTGCAAGTGTAGCCACAACTTGAGTATGAAACCCTCCTGACCTCTTTGTTGCGGGCAAAGGCGTAGACATCTCGGCCAACAGCAGCAAACACCAACATCCTGTCAGCCGCAAGACAGGAAATGTCCCCTGGGAGAGCATTACCTTGGGGAGGGAAAAGGCTGGTTCAGGTTTGCAAAACATCAACATAAAAAAAAAAATCATATAACATGAGTAAATATATTAAAAACGTTTTACATAGTTGAACTAAGATTATTAAATGGACATTGGCTCAAATTACCGAATAAGACATCTCAACAAATTAGTGAAATAAGACTACAGGTCAACACATGATTAAAATCATGTGTCGAGTTGACAAAATAAAAAAAACAGAAGAATGTTAACACAATAAGACATGTCAATGAATAAAGAGGAAACTAGGAGTTGTAAACTTACTGACAGCAACGATGCCCAGCTTCTTAACCTGTGTGCAAATAAAATCAAAAAATACATATTATAAATACGGTAGAAGTTATTAAAACATTAAAATAAGTAAAAGGGATTGACAACGGAATGAAACATTTAACAGAATAATGCATTATTAATCAGAAATGGCATACATTTTTAAGTAATTGTTTCTTAAAAAAGTACTTTTTACCTAAGCACTTCTTTCTAGATCCAAATATCTTACCTAGATATTGATCCTAGACAGGACATTTGGTCAGCATATGCTTAATACCATCCTAAACAAACCAAATGAGGGTCGCTGAGGTCGAAGTTTGGAAATGTAATGTGAGATTACTTATAAATGTATTTGTGTCACCTGTAAAGGGCGCATATGAGCTGATAATGACTGTGCATCACTAGACTTGGATTAATGTTGCCTTGCGAAAGGGCCAGTCTATATATTCCAAGTGAAAATTCTCACACCAACAAGCAAAAGAGCGCAAAGAATATAGAAAAGCGGTCATCGCTCCTACATATCATCTATCCCGTCAAATTCAGAACGAGCGAATGGAGACATGTCGAAAACAGATCCAAGACTAAATTCTCAGCAAATGCAGGGATACCATAGTAGTTCGGCTCATTGACTGTTCAGGCAGCTACAGATTTCAGGATTATTTTTTAAGGCGAGTATACGTGTAAAACATTTGTTGTACAGATTGAGAGATGAATTTAGATCCTGCTCATATAGTTGGACAGGGGTATGATGGTGCAGGGCATGCAAGTGGAAAGGTAAGAGGTGTCAGTCAAGACGCGCATCAGAGTACAGCAGCCTTCTACTGCACTGAAGAAATCACTGTCATCCGCAACGCCCTGAACACTTGAGCTTATATTTACAGCCTCCGCGAAGAACTTTGGGGAATGCTTAATGAGCCACCGTAGCAGTGAGAAACAAAGCCAAAAGTTATGATACCCGCTGGTCGAACATAATTTATGTGCCTGTCTAGTCTAACGTAATTGTTAACTATGACGCCGTGTTAACGACCTTGGTTCAGCTGAAAACGGACAGACAGCGAATGCGGCATCCTCGCTCACCCGAGCTATGGAGTAGTTTGAATTCATGGGCTTACAGAACCAGAACTTTACCGGCGGCTGCTTAGAGGGCTAGGGATCTGGTGACAGTGCTTAGGAACCGACAAGATAATTCTATATACAAATGTGGGAGAAAGCATGCTCTCTGGCTGGGAGTATTGAAGTCACTCCATCATTGCCACGCATCGACAGGTTTGGTCTAAAGCACCAGCTGCAAACCCACAAGACCCTTAGAAAATAAAAAATGTCTTGCCGTTCATCGACTACCGGAGTGACCAGTACGCCCTGCCCGACTTAAAGCCCTGGACATACTAACCGACAAATTGCCACTGTTGAAGGACAATTCTTGCAGGAGATAAAAGAGTGTGGCGCTTCACGCCAATGTTGACACTGCAGAGTCAGACCACTTTCATTCGGGTGCAGCCTTATGGGCAACGTTCATTTAGAGGTGATTTTCTATTTGAGAATTGACCCAACTTGTTGCATGTCTTTTCAGCAGCACATCTGCCGCAGCAGGAGGTGCAGCCTCGGGCCAGCAGGGAGCCACTGAGGCTGCAGTGCCAGCATGTCAACAACCATAATTTAGTCATGTCTTCATCGTTATGCATATCGTTCTTATCACAACCCTATATGATCACATTCCATGGTCAGTATTATTGTAATGAAACATATTTAACCTTCAAACTAAAGACATAGTATAGCACATTAGGACTTACATTATAGGTGTGGAAACGGTTTCCCACCGCCGTGGTCACGTAGAACTCCCGGTGCCTCGCGTGGTACCGCAGCACGTGCGGGAGGTGGTTAGAGTAGCAGCCCGAGCGCACGGAACCCGGAGAACAGCGAGCTCCCGGTCACCTCGTGAGCCAGCATCTCCGTAACCCACACGTACCGACCCTAATAGCCTTAATATAAGTGTAAGAAATGATAATTCCAGAACCTGGATTAATAAAACTGGTATGGATTTGAGATGACGTGAACGGCACGCTCCGCGTGTTTATAGTTAGATGAGTTACACCAAACACGGTCCCCTCTCCTTAGCTATGGAAGTTCCGCATACAATGCGTTCCGAGCCTTCTATCATCATCATCATCATCATCATCATCATCATCATCATCATCATCATCATAATAATGAAAAAATTAAGATAATAATAGTGATAATAATAACAACAAGGATAAGGATACTGTTAAAATAATAATAAATTTCCTTTATAAAATACTTTTCATGAAGCTCAAAAACATTATAAAATGAATACATTTTATTAAAAAATGATCTATCGTAATAAAAAAACATTAACATAATCATATGAGCATTTTAATATTTTAAAACATCTTCTCCGCTGTCAGCTGGCTGCGACTCTCTGACATAGTTTCCGTTTCCGGTATATTTGACAGCTCGGTTTGTTTTTAGAAAACAAGAGAAACGTTAAGACTATTGAAGTTAAACTGATTAGTATGACATCGTTTTCGATGCTAATTGTCTAACGTTATTTTTGTGTGGGAAATTGTGTGGAGATACCGAGGGGTCGTGATAATTTTGGAGCGGTTGGTTTATTGGACCTCGAGCGGGCCATGGCGTCCCGTCGGCCCGACAGCTTCGACGGCCTCACCGGTTATCGGGGCCGGGACGAGCCGCTCTACGGCGGAAGGTCATTTGGCGGCAGCAGCTCTTCCGACCTGCAGCACTGGGTGACCACGCCACCAGACATCCCGGGTAGCCGGAACCTGCACACCGGGGAGCGGACACCGACTCACTGCGGGGACGGCGGGGAGGAACCGCAGCCTGCGGGCGGGTCGACCGGTGAGTACTGGAGGAGGTCTGGCAGGTTAGCATAGCCTAAGGGGGACACCTAGCATAACCTGCGCGATAGCGGAGGTGCCGTGGGTTAGCCTAGCCTAGCCTGTGGGACCGGAGGAGGTCCAAGTGATTAGTATAGCTTAGCATTAGCATAGCTTAGCCTGAGTACGAGAGGAGGTTCTGTTGATTAACCTAGCCTAGCCTAGCCTAGCTTAGCCTAGCCGAGCCTAGCCTAGCCTGAGGACCGGAGGAGGAGCAGATAATTAGCCTGGGCTGGGCTAGCCTGAGGACTAGAGGACCTCCGGGTGATTAGCGTAGCCTAGCTCGAGGACTGGAGGAGGTCCGGGTAGGTAACCTAGCAGCCTAGAGGAGGTCCGAGTAGTAGTTACATGTACCCCTAGTATATTGTAGGTATAGTACCTAGTAGCTATGAACCACGTTATAGGCATATGGTTTTGGTATACAGGAGGTTCAGCGCTACAGTACATAACCCTTGTGCATTGTAGGCATAGTAATAGTATAGTACCCACCATCACTTTCAGTAGTAAGGGTTGGCGATATGGTCAAACAAATATTTTCAGCTATCATAAAAAGATTCTTCAGATACACAAAAGTCGCTTTGATCAGCTATCCTCAAGGACATGTACTGGTATTTTATAACTTGACATCTTGGGGTCACAAACATTAACGAAATGTAATATATGAAAAGAGACATGCTTAAACATCAATGAATAATAATAAAAGTAGGTAACATCAAAAAATCCTCTCCATTTCTCTACATGAACAAGTACCCATTCATTGATTTTGATTTTCAAAAAGTAAACAAAAGTGAACAGCAAGAGGTTAATGCTTCTCCAGCACTGGCTTTATAACTCCATGGTGTGTGGTGCATTTCATGTACAAATAGGCATTATAATTTTCAAACACAACAACCGTACTAAAAAGTAATCATGAAGTTACAACGGGTCATAACCACCGGGATAACATGACCCCCTCCTTGTTGGTTACCACTATGGATGAAGCAAGAGTACTGTGTGTTGATTATAAAAACAATAATTGTGAAGGCCAACTGGATATTATAATAACCATAATTAGGTGAGTGCTGCATGTAGCGCTCAACTATCCCTTCACTTGATTTAAGCCATTTAACGTTTCTTTATGTCTTAATCTATGTGGCTTTATTAAAAAATATTTTCAACCTCACTTTGTACTACAGCACTCACCGCATTTTCTGCAGGAAATTCACTTTCTAGTTACATTTGGACTTACCAAAAATCTTGTTATGAAAATTTCAAACAACATTTTTATACCTCTCAACTCTTGGAAAGACTCATGATTATAGTGGTGTGGTACACCGAAACACAATCCATCGGTAGTCACACACGCTGATTGATGAGCACACTGCATAAGGCCATTGTACAATTTTGGGCAAGACTTCACCGTTAAATCAGCCTTATGGAATAGAAGGAAGTTGTCGGACTGAAAGGACGTGGGCTTTCAATGGATTCATTTTATAACCCTCAATAATAATAATTAGAAGTACATTTCAGATGCCTGTTGTCCATCACTTTAAATGAATAATATCCAACAGCTGATAAGAATTCTTACTTCTCAGATCAGCTGGATCGCTTCGCTGGGTTCGGTATCGGCCTTGTCAGGTACATTCGGCCTGTCTGTCTGTCCTTCTGTCTGTCTGTCTCTGTGTGTCTCTCTCTCTATACACACACCTTATATACATTCACACACTCATGTATTCTGTCTTTCTATAGTCTGTTCACAGAAAACGTGCTAGCTCATCCTTGCGTTGTGATTCGACGACAGTGTCAGGTACGTTCACTTAGCTTTAAGATAAAATTACGTTTTTTTTTATTCATGGTAAATTCTTTCTGTATGGAATTATACAAATTGCATTGTCAATATTAAACTCCATACCTCAGTGCATTTCTTTTTCATTTTGCAGATTAATTACCATGCTCGCTGCCAGCACCTGTCTCCATTCACCGTTGTCACGGTGATGTACCATGTGGGCAAGACCCAGGTAAGCAATACATAATCCATAATTCTTTATTGAGATTTCTTAGGTTTTGCTAACCAAACAAATAGAATTTCCACCAATTGGCAACAATTGTGGGCTTTGATTCACATTGAATAGAAACACACTAAATAAACACAATACCCACATACTGAATACACACATACTGAATACACTCATACTCAATAGAAAAATTAAAGAATGACAAGCTAAATACACATTCACGTATACTGACTACACATACACATGTCTATATCGATATTATATTATATATATATATATAACCCTTAATGCTAAATTATTGTATTTATTAACCCTATGGTCGTTTATGTTATTGTATTTATTACTCAGAGGGTGAAAGTAATCTTACTGCCCAAGGTAATGTTGTTGTAGTCGTCATGGTTACAGGGTCCTATGGCGCTGTGGAAGGGGATGGGCAGTACCTCCCTCCTCCAGGGTGATGTCATTATTGATGTTGTCGTCATGGTTACAGGGTCCTAAGGCGCTGTGGAAGGGGATGGGCAGTACCTTCCTAGTGCAGGGCATCTCTCTGGGAGCCGAGGGGCTCCTCAGTGAGTGTTGCGGGCTGCCGCGGTGAGTAGTGACGCAGTCATTTTACTTTATTTTATTTTTCCTGTATTTAACCTGGTGAAGTCCTATTGAAATTTTTAAATCTCTTTTACAAGGGAGCCCTGTAATACTGCAGTCATTGCAGTATTTTATTACAGAGCAATATATAAAGAACACAACATAAGCTATACAGAAATACTGCAATAAAGGGTATAAAAGCTATGTAGTAAATCTAGAATAAACATTTGAACAATACAGTAATATTGCAATACGAAAATGACAGAAAATTATCTATTCAGTAATACTACTATATGAACTACACAATAATCTATAAAACAATACAGCGATATTAAATACAATATCAGCTCCAGTAATACTAGAATATAAACCAAAAATTATATATAAGTATACTATATAAACTACAATATGAGCTATACACTACAGTATTATGGGAATACTATAGGGTTAATTTGTCAACTTAATTACTGTAATGCCTCATATACAGTAGTTCATTATCAAATCTCCAAGAGTTAATCATTCATTACTGAACTTTCCCTTATAGTCTATTAATAGTTCATTATTAATTACTGTGTTTTGTGTATTTACTGTTATAGTTAATTAATAATAATTATAAAAATATAATGAATAATTGCTTTAAATGTGGTGATATGTCTTGTATGATCTTGAACATAGTAATCTGCCATTGTGTCACATTTAATTTAGAGAAAACAGGAGTAAAATAATTTTATAATCTCATAGTTACTAACAATAACACTTTAAATAGATTTAATTAATAGTTAACTGTCAATAACCCTCCTGTCTTTTTGGCAGTTTTAATAAATAGTTTATTATTTATTTATGTACTGTTCTTAATAGTTATTATGCTGTCTTTAATATAGTTCATTAATAATTGATTACTTATTTATTTAATTAATAATAATTCAGGATTGTACTAACTGTAATGGTTTATTATTCGTTACTGTGTTTGTTAAAGAGAGCTTCCTCATCGATGGACCTTCAAGCAAGTCGCTGGACACTTCCTTCTCAAAGGGTAAAAATTTAAAAACAGTTCACCACCCATAATCCTAGTGTAATACAACGTCTTTGATTGGTGGAGCTCGCTGTTACCATGGAAACGTTTTACACCGTGAAAGCCAAGTCGTCGATGACTGATGCCACTGAACTCGATCGCTTACCATAGCATCCAGGATTTCCCTTAGATTAATGGAACGTTAGAGAGTGTAGCAGAAAGGAGAGGTACATGTATGAAAAACGAGTGACGTTATGATGCTGTGAAGGCAGTCCGGAACAAAGGAACGTACAATGTTGCTGACAGCACACGTGGCTGATAATGATAATAATTTATATAGCGCCTGAATTGGTGAAGAGATGTTTTTGGGTGCTTTTTGAACTGGGGCAGAGCAGATGTGGATCGGTGGTCTTTCCCAGAGTGGTGGGGCATTGGCAGAGAATAGCCTGTCCCCAAAGGTCTGCAATCTGTCGGGGGGATTGCCAGCAGGCCCTTGTCAGAGGACTGCAGTGAGTGTGACTGTAGTGTAGGGGGTGAGAGTCCATGGAGAGATTTGTAGGTGAGCAGGAGGTTTTTGTAGGTGATGCGTGACTTAACTGGTAACCAGTGGATCTGTTGGAAGATGGGAGTGATATGCTGCCAGGGCTTTGTGTTGGTTAGAACCCTGGCAGCAGAATTTTGGGCGTATTGGAGCCTGCTAAGGGCCTTGGTGGGCAGGACAACGTTGGAGTAGTCCAGACGGGAGGTGATGAAGGCGTGGATGAGTGTCTCAGTTACTGAATGTGTGAGTGAAGGCCGGAGTCATGAGATGTTTCTGAGGTGATAGATGGGGGATTTGGTGATGTTCTTGCTGTGGGACCGGAAGGAGAGAGTCGAGTCCAGGGTGACGCCCACGTTGCGCACCTCAGAAGGTGGGGAAATGGAGCAGCCGTCCACAACCAGGGCCAGGTCTCCAACCTTCCTGAGCAGTGATGCAAGGGGCCAACACCATGACCTCTGTCCTGATACATTTTAGTTTGAACAGGTTTGTGGTCATCCATGATTTGAGTTCCTGTAGGCAGTTGACTAGTTGTGTGGGTGGGATCTGGGAAGAGGGGTTTGTGCTGATATAGAGTTGAGTAACGTCGGCTCTTTCAGCATTTTGCTGAGGAAAGGGAGGTTGGAGATTGGACGATAGTTGTTGGTTCGTCCGGGTATGAGCCTGGCCTTTTGAGAGTGGGAATGACTGCCACCATTTTCTGGATGGTACTCCACCAGAAGCCAGAGATGCATTTATGATGTTTTCCACTTGTTTGCCGAAGATGGGAAGACAGGCCTTAACCAGGCTGGTGGGCATCAGATCCAGCCTGAGGGCTGAAGTCCTGGCATCCAGTGGAGAGAAGTCAGATAGGCAGCACTGAGGTGAACAGGCAGTGTGGGGCTCGGGGAGAACCCAGTAGACTGGAGCTGCCTGTGGTTGGCTGCCAGGTCAGGAGCACCTGAGGGTTTAGTGGAATCGGGAGAATGAAGAAGATGTTTGATGGTGGAGATGAGCAGTTTGGGGTGTTTTTTTGTTGGTTACTGATGAGTGTGGAGTATTGCCTTGTTTTTGCATGGGAAAGGGCTTCTTTGTAGTTTGCGACGTGTTCTTTAAATTCTTCACGATAGCCAATGAGGCCGGATCTTCTATATCATCTCTCAGACCTACGTCCTGTGGTCTTCCTCCTGCGGAGCTCAGGGGTGAACCAGGGGGCGGGACGAGAGAATGACACGGAGCACGTGGTGAGAGGAGCTACAAAGTCCAGACTGAGAGAGTGCCTGGTTGCCATCAGCTGTTTGGTAGGGGGGTGGGTGGCGAGGTTGGTCACTAGGGAGTCAGACAGAATGGATGTACACATCCGTTTGATGTTTCTGAACGTGATGGGCCGTTGGGTGCACTGCTGTGGGAGAGGCACAGGGACCAAGAAGAAAAGGCATGGTGGTCTAATTTATATACACTATATGAAACACTACACGTACACACATGCACACCATGGGAGGTCAATGGAGAAAATGAATAGGAAATGTACTTCCAGAACAAGAGCTGTTCAAAAATGGGCGGTCACTGTTACGTTGCATTACAACAATAGGAATTTATTTACTTTATAGATAAATATTAACAAAGTTATAAAATAATATTGTTATTATGGTTATGATTGCTATAACACTGTGACTAATATTATTATAAAAAGTGTGTATGCATGTATATATATATTATTTTTTTATTTCAGTGGAGGCTTCTCCAGTGATGTGAGGGAGGAAGATCCTCCTTAACATTGTTGAGAATAAAAAATGTAGATTGCCCAGACTGTACAATCTACAAACTTCAATCACGTCCGCAGATACAAGCGGGCGCCGGCGGACGTTCTGCTCCCAATAAACATCTTTTCTTCGGCTATTTAAAGGACAATGAGGCCGACCACTTAAAATTAGGGGTGTCAACAATAATCGATTCGGCGATGCATCGCAATGCGGGGCATGCACGATTCAGCATCGATGCGGCAACGTGCCGTAATCGATTATGTTGCTGTTTATTTTTGGGCCTCGAGTGGACAATAGAGTTGTGGAGTACATGCTAAGCGGCTGCGCTATAGCAACAACAACAACACTAGCCTGATTTCCACCGGGGATGTAAGCGCCGCGGTCACCGCTGTCAATTTTCAAAATAAAACACAATACTCAGCTCATGTAGCCTCACAACTTCACATCAACATAACGTCATGACCGGTGCCACCAGGTCAGCAGTCAATCAATCAAAGGGTCTCGGAGGGTTGGCAACATGGACGACGAGAGACTGATTGTCGAAGTGGAGCAACATAAAATAATTTATGAAATATATCATCCTTTTTATAAGGTCAATGTCAGAAAGGACAAAGCCTGGCATTTAACTGCAGTAGATTTGGGAGTGGAAGGTGAAAAAATTTGCCTTATTGTGCGCAGTAGAATTGTGATGCAATGCATCGTAGAATTGAATCGAATCGTTACCTGGTGAATCGTAATCGAATCGTGAGGGCAGTGCCAATGCACACCCCTACTTAAAAGGCTGTGCCTATACTCATAGAATCTAGAGTTACAATACGTATCTAACGTTCTATGTCGTATAGGCTTCGCCTTTTAAGGCTATCGCTATTGGGTTAAAGGGCGAAGCACGATGTAGTCTATGCCTCATTGGTCCCGATCAGTACCAGAAACACGGCTACATACGCGCCAGTATCATGCGTCAGACGTAGCATAACATACATCATGCGTCCAATGGCACGTCATCAACGAGCAGCTCTAATGTGTCTGATAAGACACAAGAGCTCTCAGCATGAATATTTGACTCCACCTCACATTGTGTTAATATGTGAGGGGAATAGTCACACAATCAGACTCACTCTGACAAAGGACCTAGTACTGAGACATCATAGAGGGGCGCGACATGTCTCTTAGGTAAAACCTAATAAAAGAGCATGGGAAAGCCCAGGAGGCTGCTGTGCAGATATCCTCCATAGGCATCCCTCTTCGCAGAGCGACAGAGGACGATATTCCTCTGGTCGAGTGAGCTCTGATTGTATCAGGCGGCCCTACCCCCACTGACACATAAGCCTGTGTGATAGCTTCACACAGCCAATGTGACAACTGTTGTTTCGTCAGGGGGAGGCCCTGGGAATGTTCTCTGTAATGCACAAATAACTGTTGAGAGCCTCCGTGCGCTACCCATAATCCTAAAGAGCCTCCGTGCGCTTCACATAACAGGCAAGCGCGTACGGGGCACAAGAGATGAGGTGACTAAAAACTAGTTTTATCCCGAAGCCTTCGTGGCATGATGAAACAGCAGCCACGTACATGTATGTTTTAACCGTGCTAAAAGCCAGCCCTCTTTCCATCAGTGTCTGGAGGAAAGAGAGTACACGCGGCAAAGGGCAGGAGATAGGATCACAACCCCTCTCCGTGCATCATCTCTGGAAAGCCGCCCATTTAGCCGAGTAACACGCTCGGGTGGAGTCAGCTCTGGCCCCCTGGATGGTCCGTACGACTTCCTGGGAGAGGCCGAGACCCTCTAGGCGCTGGCGCTCAGCGGCCAGGCCCAAAAGCGCTGGCCGATCTCTGGGTAATCTATGATTGCTCCCCCTGCCTGTGAGACAGCGTCTCGCCGTCAAGGGAGTTCCCTCGGCGGCCCCGAGAGCAGACGCTGGAGGCAAGGAAACCACGGTGCACTCGCGCGTTGCGGTGCTATGAGAATCATAGACAGCCACTCCTCTTGGACTCGGTACAAGACTTGGGGAATCAGAGGGACGGGCGGGAAAGCGTACAGGAGTGTTTTCAGCCACGGTCTGTGAGCGTTGGCGCACAGGGCCAATGCACAGGCGAGAAAGCCATCTCTGCAGCTGCCTCCTGTGAAGCAGCCCCAGTGGCAACACCGTGTGAGTGGCTGACATCATGCCCAGCAGCCTCATGATAGAGAGGGCTGTCACGCCGCTGCCCGGAGAACAGCGGCGGAGGAGAGATCACAGCGTCTCCATCCTCTGCTGTGAGAGCCGTGCTCTCATTACAGCTGAATCCAGCTCTACCCCCAAATACATCACACTCTGTGAGGGGAGGGGGGAGCTTTTCTTCCAATTTATGGCGAGGCCTAAATTCGCCAGGTGAATTACCAGCTTTTTTGTTTGAATAGCTGCTTCCTCCTTGGAGCGAGCCATCAAAACAGATCGTCCAAGTAGAACAGTACTCTCATTCCTGTTGCGTGCAGCGGCCGGAGAGCCGACTCCACGCACTTGGTAAACGTTTGTGGGGCTAGAGAATAACCGAACGGGAGACAGTTGTACTGGTAGTGTGACCCTTGGAATGAGAAACGCAGGAATTTGGGGATCACTGTGACGTGGATGTATGTGTGTAAAACCAGTCGCCTGGTTTTACACACTGAAACACTCGTCTGATTGTCAGCATATGAAACTGCCTCTCCACAATGCATCTGTTGAAAAGGACTAGATCGAGAATCGGTCTCAGCCCTCCTGTTTAGGAGCTGCTAGTCCGCTGGAGCTGCCACCTAGCTTCGGCGCCAGTTCAGCTCCCGGAGTACACTGCCGGACGTCGACCGCAGCTCCGGCTCGGGGGCAGTCCGGCAGCTCAGCTACCCGGAGTACAATCCTTTTCTTCTCCATGTCGCTGTTCATGGACTTCAGAGAGTCAATGCCAAAGTTCCTTCCCCCCAATTCTTCTCAACCATGGCCGAGATATCCCCCACTACGAGTCTTTACTTGTGGAAGTACCAGAGACATCAGACACAGTCTTTATTATGCATAATATCATCCGAGGCGCTTATAGCTTTTGGCCGTGATTTTAGATAGATTATATAAATACCCGTATATAATATTATTATGTTGTATTATATTATATAGATATAGACCTCCAGGAGTCAGCAAACTGGCAACAATCCCTTCTCCTCAATGCTGTGGTTCAGTCTGACAGCTCATTGGTCAGTGGGCAGCAGCTCATTTGCATCAATGCTACAGACACCAGAAACAGCGCATTCTGAAGGGACTGAAACAGAGGGGATTAGCGGTAGGAGGAGCTGCCGGCGGCTACGTGGCAGTGGCCGTCGGGGGCCTATGGCGGCGACGGGAACCCGGGGCGGAGCGCTGCTGCCGGGGTGGAGGCGGAGGGCGGGAGACGTGTCTCCGGAATTTCTCTCCCTCCTCAGAAGCAGCCTGCATTTCGTCCACCATAGAAGGAAGGATGACACCGGCAGTTTTCGCCACATCGACTGCCCGTCGGCCAGACGATGAGGGTCAGCCGCCATGGTTGGAGATGTCATGTGCCAGCAGGGCGATGTTGTTCATAAAAGCCTCTTGCTGCATCATACTCTGATGCGCCCTGTCCGCCGTCTTGGCCGGTCTTTGGGAATGGGGCAGCGGCCGCCAAGCCCCGGCTTCACTCCAAAGACAGCGCACAGAGCGGGATCCAGTAACCCCTGTAACCCCGGTCTGTCAGACCCTCCGTCTTCATGACCTGGATGAATGTTTTCACCGGGGCGCCGAGCTTCCCGGGCTCCGCCGCAGCCCCACTGAAGTACGGTCTGATGGCGGGAAACATCGGCCAGATCGGGTCGAGGCGGGCGGGTCGTGTCTCGGCCTCGAGCCCCCAGATTCCATGCAGCTGGTCTGGGCGTTGGGGGGCCTGAGGCATGGGCACCACAAGGCCAAGGTTTGCGGCTGTCCTGGCGATAATGCCAGAGACGGGCAATGCTGCTGCCCCAGTCTCCAACCCCTCCATTCGGAGAGGGAAAGCCGAGGGAGACGCCCCCTCCTCGTCGCGGTTGGAGTCGTCCAGCTCCGAGTTCGCAAGGAGGGAGAGGGCATTGTCGAGCGGGACGGTAAAGTCGTCGGCACCTTCAGCGATGACGGCAGCAGTGTCGACTCTGCACTGTCGGCATTCCACCGACAGCGCCTTACAATGCTGACATAGGCAGAGCGGCGAGAGTGCCAAGAGGGCATGTTCATGCCCCAGGCAGCCCTCGCACACTTCATGGCCGTCATGAGGCAAGATGTAACCCGTGTTACACGACTTGCAGATGCGGATCGTCTTGGAGTCCATGGTATCCATTCAGTTATGCTAGGATCGTCCTGAAGAAAATGGGAGCAGAACGTCCACCATCACCCGCTTGTATCTGTGAACTGCGGACGTGATGAGGCTGATTGAGGCCCTGCGGACCAATTGAGGCCCACGCGAAACAGGTGGGCGGGGATTACAAATTTTTCAGTGCTACGGCTCGCGCCTAGGGAAAACCCCAATTAGGGATAGCCTTAAAAGGCGAAGCCTATACGACATAGAATCAGGCTGCCTAGCAGCTCGAATTGAAATCGCACGCAAGGCAGCATGGGTATACCCAGGCTAGGTGTGACTAGCTAAGGGGACTGAATCGCTCCAAAATATATTCACGAATAGGCTGTAGCCCTGGCTGCGCTATGAACCAATAAGAAACTATTCTTGGCTGCTCTATGAACCAATAAGCAGTAGCCCTGGCTGTGGAGTAGCCCGTAGGGAGGTGTTATGTTATCCCATGTCAAAGCTACGAGAACGAACAAACCCTGCGCTTAGTCGTATGCCTCGTTTCGACCGAGTGCTTCGCTACTGTTCGTTGCAGTACGTTGCGGCTCTGTTCGCTTATATTGGCGTTTCCACCGCCAAAAGTTGGGCAAGGTTCCGAAATAGCCGCGCTGAGCCTACCAATTTTTGGCACTCCTCCATTTGGTTACCAAGCCGTCTGAAAGGGTGCAGAAAACGTGGAGCTACACACGATGTAATTCTGAAATCACTTCAAAGATCCAGTTTGGTATGACCAGGTCGCTGATATCTTTGCAAAACAAACAACTTTTCTTTTTTTGTTTGTTACTCTGACCGTTCTGTTTGATATTGTGGAAAGGATGTTAGTGAATGATTCAGAGTATGATGCATTTTAAATGGAATCACTTTTAATCTTGTCTTCATTTTTGTCAAACAATTATAGCTGAAAATAAACATTGACAACCAATAGCTTCTGTCCTTGAGGGCAAAAATAGGCCCAAATGATATTAAGAGTAGGACTCATTTGACTAATTGGCTTTGCGTCCTTTCCTTCTGCCCTTGTAGCCCATTTCCAAGTAATCCCTCCTGGTATTTTGTAGTTCAATAAAACACCCTGAAGCAACTTGAAAGCAACGGTGCAAGCAGGTCAAATGGCAACCAAGTGCGCAGTCCTTCCTCCCTATATATATATATATATATATATATATATATATATTATATATATATATATATTATATATTATATATATATATTCTTCATTATAAGTGTGGTATTATACTTGTGATTTGTATTAGTATCTAATTATGATGTATATTATTTATATTAGTATCTAATTATGATGTATATTATCTAAATTAGTATCATGATTCATTGTAAGTATATTATTATTAGTGTTAGTGTATTCATAGTTATTAGTCATGGTAAGTAGTAGTAATAGTTGGTGAGTGATATTAGTATTATTAGTATAGTATATTATCATTTGTATTATTAGTACGAGTATAATTGCTATATTATAAAACGTAGGTTTTTTCTTATTAATTTTTGTATATAAGTACTTGAATATTATGATAGGGTTAGCGTATTAGTAGTAGTATTACTAGTAGTCCTAATATATATTCTTATATATTATTATGAGTAGTATATTTTATTAGGTATTGTTAGTGTAAGGGTATTATAAATAGTATTATTTTACTAGTTATTTTGAGTTTTACTATATTAAGAAAAGTACTATTACAATTATTGACTATACTAGCATTATTAGATTTAGTATATTATAATTTGTAGTAGAAGTAGACTATCATGGTTAGTATTATTAGTAGAAGTATATTGTTAGTACGGTAGTAGTTTCTTCTTATTATAATATGAGTAGTAGTCTATTATTATGATATAGACTACTATATTATTATTATTATCTTTATGGTTATTTTAAGTATCATTATCCAACAAGTATTGTCATCTCTCAGGTAAGTATTGGTCATATGAGTATATTTTGGTCTAATATTGTGATCTGCTCTCTCTCAGTTTGACCGTCATGGTGGCGCTGCCGTTCTATGCAGCCAGCCTTGTGGAAACCGTGCAGGTTGGTTAACACACGTGCTATTACGTATGCACACACTTAACACTTACTATAATGTATTATAATATAAAGCTCTTTGTGTATTATTTGGTATTTCAAAATATGACTCACTGAATTTGTACTATTTTGAAGATGTTGTATGTAAAGTATAATATAAAGCAGTGTTTCTCAACTGATGGGTGGCGACCCAAAAGTGGGTTGTGGACTTGTTCTGAATGTGTAGCGGAGTGTGTGCTCCAAAAAAATATATACTTCTATATAAAACGAGAAAAATCCCAAAATAGTTCTAGGGCTAGAGTAATGTGCTTTGAAGGCAGGGATTATAATCTTTGTTTATTTATGCTTTCAAAAGGTCATGATGTCATTGTGTATTCATGTTTTTTTGAGAAATTGATTTGCTTGGTTTGACCACTAAACAAAGCTATAAAGGTGGGTCACGACTTAACTACGATGGGAAAATGTGGGCCCCGAAGCCAAACTGTGATATAAAGTGTGTTTTTATTTAAGGGATTTAATGTATGATTGTCTACAGTTTTATTGTGATGTGTTTTATCTACAGAGCGAGGTGGTACGTGAGCCCCCCGGGCCTCTGGAGTGTCTACGAGAGGGCGTGGCTCGGCTGCTGGGTCCTAGGCTCCTCCCTCAACGCAGGCTCCTCCCCTTCCGCCGCCTGCTAGCGCCTGCGCTGCTCCACTCCCTCCTGCGCTACGCGCTGCTTACCGCTTTACAGACCGCCATCACTGCCCTGATACGGTACTTCCTGTCCCGGACCGCTGCCAGGAAGAAGGCTGCGATGGAGAACACTGGTCTCCATGACGATCAGGGGAGCATCGTTAGCGCTAGCAGCGCAGAGACAGCGGTGGACGGCCACTTTGCCGAGCTGGCGGCGTCGCTGGTGGCGTCGCTGGCGGTGGACGTGGCCCTGTATCCCCTGGAGACCGCCCTGCACCGCCTCCTGGTGCAGGGCACACGCACCATCGTGGACGACACCGACGGGGGCGTGGCCTCCCTGGCTGGGGGTGTAGCCTATCTTGCGGCGGGGGGCGGGGTGGTGCTTCCCATCAACACTCAATACGACGGCCTGCGCGACGCACTGACCGGGGCTAGCGCTGGCGTGCTAACCGGGGGCCGCGGGGCCCCGGAGCCCGCCGTCACAGCAGTGGGCGGGGCCTGTCTGTACCGGGGGGTGGGGGCGGTCCTTCTGCAGTACGGCCTGCAGGCGGCCGCGCTGTGGGCCGCGCGCACCGCCTACACCGCCGTGGCCGCGCGCCGCTAACACTAGCTTCTCTCTTGTTGAAAACACAATCTAATTATGAACACAATGAACCAAACAATGTAAGACACAAGACCTTCATCATCAAACCCCCTTAACCTCCCGGTCGACCAGGTCTCATCGCTTTGGGCTCACAATAGCATTTCTAACTTGAGAGAAAATGACTCAAGATGCACTTAATAGGTTGGTTTATTTTAAAGAGACAATACAATTGCATGAATCAGCATATAAAAAAATAAAAATGATGAATAGAAATGTGATAAGAATATATTATGTTGAATGAAAGTAAATGTTGATCTATCAACATTTTTCCTCTGATTATTACAAGGTAGCCATGGTGACAATTAAAAGTAATGTGAATATTTCAAGGTTTCATGTTGTGTTTTGAAAGCAATCCTAATCATATATTAGAGTCAACATAGATCACTCTCTTTCTCTGTCGCTGCCTAGCTTTGGTATAAGTTATAACTAGTATATTATTTTTAAGGGTCAACTGGTGTAGGTTTAAGCATTAAAGGTGAGGGGAGCATCATTTTGGGGTGTAGGATTAGTACCAACACATAGCCTCTACTCAGCATATTGCCCCCACCCTAGCACCTTACAACCTCATCCTAAAACCTTGTCACCGTCCGGGAACAACATTTGTAAAACTAATTTAAACGGAACACTTAACACATAACACATAACTACATTAAAAGATGCATGTAAGCAGAAATACTAAACAAACTATGTTTACTTTATTTCTGTTTGTTGGTAAAATGAGTCAAGATGCTTACGGAGAACTCCGTGACGTGGATGATCTGCTTCTATAAGATACTCTCCCCTGTAGCAGCTTCATTGACTGCTTTTATTTTGAAGTACCAGTGTTCATTTTTAAATTATTTTAAACGTGAAATATTTAGTCTTATTTTCCTCATATTTTATCAGTTTTGATATTTAATTTTCTACCTGGTATTTAAAGTATTACAAGTAGCATTTTTATCCATGAGTACTTTTGTTTTGTACAAGTAATTTTGTATACTTTTTTTTATTAACTTATTAACGGCTTACTACATTTGTATTCATATGTCCAAAATGGGACTAGGCCTACTGTACAAAATTTTAATAGTAGGTAAGTATTTACTTATAATTGTATTATTTATGCAGTAAAGGTACTTTTAAGAATCGCTTTTTTTGTTAAATGTAAAATGGATCATTATAATATCAATTCATATTTAATATTCACTTTAACATATTCAGTATCTTCATCCTACATTTCCCAGAAAGCCTCGCATTACTGCGGCCCCCAATTCCTCTCTTATCCAATTCTACTTCGATGACGTCACGGAAACTGAGCTGTCTGCGGCAGCTTCAAGGCGACGCCTTCAACCTGCTGTCGGTGGTCTACCGGCAGGTGGGGACAGAGTCCTTCTAATATTAGTACTATCACATTCTGTGGTACTACTAGTAGTGCTGTGTACAGTTCTTCTGATGGTACGACTATAATATAAAGCTGTCTGTGTATCATTTCCATTTGTAGGAGTTGGCCAGAGCTAATGAAGAATGTGAAAAGTCGCACGAAAAGGAGTATAAGGTAGTAGAAATGTAACCTAATCAGTGATCATACTTGAAACTGAATGATGTAATTACAAGTAGTACAATACTTATTTTGTTGTAAATGGTAAGTAGGTATTCAGTACCTATTGTTATAGAGTTCGGTAGTATTATTCCGTATTGGTAATACTTTTTTAGGCACAAAAGCTTAGTCAGACAAACAGGTTGTTTGTCATGATTCTGTAAAAAAAAATGCAAGACTTATGCGGAAACAAAATCTTTCAATATTAAAAAAATTACAATGACAATTGAGAAATGGTCAGGGACTGGAAACTGGATGGACAAGGTCTCCAACCCCTTAAGAGGTGTGTGAAGGTTTGGCTTAGAAGGTCCGTGTCTCTGAATGAATGCTCAGAACTAGAAATTTGGGCCATTGAACCCAAAACCTTTTTCTTTCATTTTAAAGAAGGTCATTGTCTTATGACATCGTCAACATAGTAATCTATGCCATTTTATTACTTTTACTGAAATATGTAACCAATTAAATAAAGTGAATTCCACTAAAAATCTAAAGCATAAAAATCCATGACATTTAATAAAATGGCATAGATTAGTATGTCGACGATGATATAAGACCAATCACCACGTTTAAAATGTGAAAATTCAACTAAGTGCATTTTTTTTTTTATTACAATGTTTGAATTCTATCTGAAACAGTTGGTGCACTGGCTATTTAACATGTGTACAAAGTTGTTTATTTATTAATAGTTGTATATCGCCTTCCATGACGTCACAGTGTACAAAACAGTAATTGCTATTAAGCGTAATGCACCATTTACATTTAGGGCATTTGGCAGAAACTTTTAAACAAAGCGACTTACAAAAAGTACATTTGTCAGTAGAAGGAGAAACAATATATCGCTGTCTGTACAGTAAGGATGTTTATAGAACCAAGTGCAAAGCACTGACAATCGTTAGGTAAACACATTCCCTGAATGCAACAAAGATGGCTGGGATAAGAGGGTACTCGAGCTGGGATGTGTGGTCTGCAACGGTGGTCAATGCTTTGGGGTAGGCAGACGCTGTTCCATTAGCCGTCTTATAGGCCAATACCATCATCTTGAATCTGATACAAGCTGCTCCAGGGAGCCAGTGGAGGATCGGGTCATCGCTGTGATGTTTGCGTTACAGCATAACTGATTGTCCAGTACCACACCAAGGTTTCTCACGGATGGTGATGGAGTTACAGCAATGTTCTCGACAGTGACCAGTAACTCCGTGTTTGGGCAATCATTCCTTGGTATAAGGAGGAGCTCAGTCTTATCAAGGTTAATCTTCCGGTGATGGGCAGTCGTCTAAGTGCTGATGTCTGCTAGACATTCTGTGGTGAGTGTTGCAATCAGGGTGCTGTCGTAAGAGGGGAAAGAGAGGAATACACTGTAGTCAGCGTAGCAATGATGGGAAAAAACGTGTGATGTGATTACAGAGCCCAATGATCTAGTATTATAGGGGAGAACAGAAGGGGTCCCAGTACAGAGCCTTGAGGGACACCAGTGTCAAGAATGCAGGGTTTGGAGCCGTTCCCTGTAACCTGATAGATGCGATTCGTCATGGATGTGAATCAGGATAGCGCAGAGTCAGCGATGCAGAGTTCAGCCAGAGTGGCGAGTAGGTGGTTCACGGCCTCGTCCCCAAGAGGGACGAGGCTCTCGCAGCATGGAGTGACTCAGTCACCACGAGAAGAGCTGCCTCAGTGGAGTGTGCGGTCTGGAAGTCTGACTGATGAGGGTCAAGCAGGTTATTTTGTGAGAGATAGGACAGCTGTTTAGAGACAGCACATTCCAGTGTGTTTGTATGTGTGTGTCTATGTGCGTGTGTCTTTCTGTGTGTGGCCTGTGTTTTCGGAAGTATAAAAATATCTTGTGGTGAACCTTGTGGCCACCTGTCAAAGGCATAGTTCCGGTTGAAGTAATGACGTGCCCCCATGAATCGCTTGAAGAGGCTGGTCATTGGGTCGGCGGTGCCTGAGCTGTGAACAGATTTCGTGACTGCTAGCAGTTCTATTTACTAGTAATGGTTGTACATTTTATAATGTGGTATCCAAACATTTAAAATGTACTTTTAAAGACTCCAACCCATTTCCTCATCAGCCGAGCTGTATCTTCAGGTGGGCATGGCAACCAAGCCCCACCAACTTCAGCTTAGACCAAGGCAACGCTGCATGGCATCAGTTCATCCCGCTCCTTCTCGGAGACCTGATTACTGTCTACCAAAAGGTGAGTTGCTGTTGTTGAATTGGAGTGTTATTGTGTTACAGGGTGGTTGTGTATGTGCGTGTTTGATCAGACTTTGTCTTTCATCACATACAAAGTACTCACAGTGTCAGGACTCAGCAGCCAACACCGCAGCAACCATGCCCCAAAGCCAATCCGTCAACTGCCCCGCTGCTCTTTCATTGGCTGCTGGTTCGCCTTGGTGTCGGCCCATCTGGAGAGAGGCCTGTGAGCGCTTTAAAGGGAGATCAAAGAGTTATTGTTATTTATACTAATTTATATAT